>JAKKPZ010000226.1:0-86140 GCA_022814885.1 Ditylenchus destructor
GTATTTATTTGTTAGAAGTAGGAATTTTTTGACTTTCAGGAAAAGTTGGTATAGATGAAGAAAAGGCTCTGCTTCTAGTTAGTGATGCGGCTAAATACATGATTAAAGCAGGAAAGGCTTTATCTGTATTTTATCCAAATTTGACACATGTCACATGTCTGTGTCATGGATTACATCGGGTTGCAGAAGAAGATATAAACACAAAAAAGGGTTAGTCATTCAAAAATTTGGAACTCATTTTTTTGTTTACAGATATTTGTCAAGGCTCCATCTCGCGTGAAAAAGTTCAAAGACTCACTTTGTCACAAAATTTGGACGTCCTTGCGGAAGTCAAATCAGCAATATCGAATGCCGGTGGTCAAATTGGACAAAAGAGTCAAACCAAACTGGACTTTGTGATGCAAAACAATCCAGGCCTATCGAAGATAATTTAGAGATGTACATTGTGTGCAATTATGAAACTCGCGAATAAACACTTGAAGTCAAAATTAATTGTGTCATAAAAGTGAAATAGCGAAACTTAGCGACAAAAATGCTTCACCTATTTTCACCTTTTTCACCTTTTTCACCTATTTTGCCATTTTTCATCACCTTTTTAGGTACCTAAAATGGCACTTTTCATCACCTAAAAATCCCCTCCCTACTTATAAGGGTTGTTGTAGCCTAAAACAGCTCGGGAGTCAGATTCTTGGGGAAACACATTTGGAGCTTTCGACATTTGTTGCCGGGCTCCAATCGACTCAAAAACACCCAGCTCCAAATGTCGAAAGCCCCGAAATATTTTGACGAAGCGTGGTGATAGTTGAAAGCTGGCGGTAGTTGAAAACTCCACGTTTTATTAAGAACAACTAATACGTGTAATGGTAATAAAATGAGGTCTATACTGCCTTTTAAATAATTATTCTGAGAAAAGGAAAGGTCAAGATAAAACGACGAAAAATCACACTGCACAGCAATTTTTTGTAATTTTTGCCTAGTTTATAAATGTGTAAATTTTTTAATTGGTCTCCATTACTGAAGTAGTGCGTCAGGGCTCACTTTAGCCTGAGGATAGCCGGTTGGTTTGTACGCCCGTCGCAGCTCTACCGCTCCAGGGGTCAAAATGGAGTGGCAGCCTTAAGCCAATAAAGGGGCCAAAATTGTGCTCCATTTGTCGGCCTACGGACTCCAGGAGCTTGTTGAGGATTTAAAAAAGTTTCAGCCGCGTGGAGTCAAACCTGAGGCGAATGACCAGTGCCCCAACTACGCTGCACTCGGTCACAGGAGCACATTAAGTACAAATCCTCGACTTTACTTATATTGCTTTCGGGAAAATCCGGGATTTCACCTTCTATAACTCAGGTAGCCTCGCGTAGTTACGGCTGGGTAATATCCCATTTTGCTGATGACGGTTTAAATGATGTGTTATTCAGCCCTAGGCGTATGTGGTTAAGAAAGTTACAGGTGCGCGAAATCTAGAAATTTCGCGATTTCCGTGACACGTAACTCGCGAAATATCTCGGCGGCGGCCACAAAACCAGTACCAATTGTCTTCTTTTATCAAGCGGAGTCGTTTGATACCAAGTTCCCCCAGAACGAAGTGGCGATCAAATACATTGCCCGCGGGAAGTAAAAAGGCCGTTTACCACTTAGGTGCATTGTTACATTGAACAATTTTTTGCGTAAATTCAAAATAATCTTTTTTTGAGTAAATTTGTGCTGCCAATTTTTTTTAACCATTCTGTTTTAGATGGCATAAATCGAACATATACTCGTTCGTAACAATGCAAAAACTTGTATATGGAAACCGATCCATTTACTTACAAATCGGAGACATTTTGCATTTAGAAGGAGGATTCAGAAATAAACTATAAAATTTATATATAACGACTTGAAACTTTTACCTAAATTTACCATAAGATGTTGGTGCTTTAGTGCAATTTGTGTTATTCATATGTCCTCACGACTTCATACTGATTTGGATAAACGCACATGCTAACATATAAATGTAAATATTTGACTAATTATAGAACACCGAAATTTTTGTTTGAATTTTTCTGTAGTCGTTTTTCTTTGGCTTGAACTGGGCCCCAATATAATGAACATCACCCCTCATAAAATACTTAGTCGCTGTTCGCTCGTTTTTCCTCTGCAAATATCGATATCCAATAATGCAGTGAACGTCCGTGCATCCAGCCTTAATGCAAAAGCCTGAGTCCAAAACCAGCTGTCTGTCTAATTCTTCTCTCTAACTTTAGATGTTATTGACGTCCGCAGACTATGGCCTGTTGGGAATAAAACTCACGCACGGAGGGCATTCTTTGAGTGTCTCATTCTAGGCTTTGGCTAGTGGCTCTTTCCGGAGAGACACTGAGGTGGAATATGGATTACTCGCTTGTGTTTGTAGTGGATGCATGGCTCATATTAATTTTATCGTTATATTTCCTTGCATGAAAATTCATAAAAATTTACTAGAGTACTACAAATTCTGCGTCACTTTGCTTTTACACTTTTTTATTTGATACCACTGGCCGACTTTTATGAAAAACTACTTAACTACCAAAAATCGACATTTTTCGTACCAAATATAACGTTAACTCGGTATAATAATTACAGGATTTCGGGATAAAGGTTTACGTTTCGATTACTTATTTAGAAGTTACCTAAAATAAGACATGTTATATCAAGAAAATGATACATTCGAGTTCAGCACAAAAATTAGCCAAGTACAGTTTTGACCTTTTTCTCAGCTTTTCTCAAAATCTGAATGAAATGGTCTTTAACTCTTCATTGCCGAGTGTATCCGATCGGATACGTTTTTGATTTGCTAAAGACTTTACAAAAAGAAAGAAACGAATGAGTGTTCATTATTCATACAAAGAGTGTGTCTGTAAATAGATCACATAGAAAAGAGAAATAAACAATGGCAGACATCATGATTTTGATAAAGACAGCTCACCAAAAGGAAAGCTAATGGTAATGCAGACATTCTGCCTTTTGTCTATGGCTCCGGCAATGAAGGGTTAAATACAATGAATGAGGGAATGCCCTTGGGGTAAAATGACTGGTTTTATATGAGCTCAAAAATTTATATTGTCATTATAACATGATTCCGTAAAACATACCATCATCAAAATTACGAGTTGAGGAGTTCTGAATCCTTGAGTCTGAAAAATAGAATGAGAAAGAAAATCAGAAGAATTTGTTATGTGCCAACTATAATAAAATACATATTGTTAGCTATCACTAGTCTTTACTTGTTTTTCAGAGCCTGAAATTTTTCATTATAATTCACGGAACGATCGCCATTATTCTCTGTAAATACTAAACTATAGCATACAACCTCGCGATTGCTTCAACATTTTTTATTCCGCAAGTATTTATTCATTGTTCCCCTATAATGTATTGATTATTTTCTCTCTTCAACATTATGCTACTATTAAGAATAATTTATTACCGGTTAATTATTACTGTGGCGGCTAGGACCGTTGTACAAAAACCACAATCTTCAATTAGCATTCGCCCAACACCACGGCCGCCGCCACCGCCAAAACAGCGAAATTCTGCAGATCATAACGCTGCAGGTATTTAAATAATTACTGCCAAGCACTTAAAAACGCAAATGATTAAACTTAGATTAGCATTGCCAAATCTCATCTAAAGTCCCTATGTAATTCTAAGCTATCCAAAGAAATGTTTATTATCATTCTAGAAATAGCGTTCTCAAATTTCAGAGTGGAACTCTGTGGCCCCCAAATTTCAGCTATGGACACCGAGTATATTTGTGATTTATCTTTTCATATGATATCCATTTGACCGCATATGCGAAAACTTTGGCGCAAGTTTAAACTTCAAAACAATTTTTGGCTATTCTGTGCACCTATTGTGCACTCAACAAATCCTTTTGTCACAGTTGGTCATCCTGGTATTAATTATGGATTCAAAGACTCAGCCGCATTATAGAGGGAAACAAAGGAGGACTTACAAGGGCAAAGACAAAACAGTGCCTTTAAGTTATTGAGAGCTAATGTAAACCCAGTCACTATAAGGCAAAATAAATGTCGGCTTCGCTTTTGCTACCGCCAAAATCGCCGTAAAACAATAATTGCTTCTGGAGGACATTTGCTGAAATAGGAAATGCAATGTATAGCCAAAAATAGTAACAGCTGTAAATATGTAATCGCTGTATTTATACAATTCGTGTCTTTTGTTGTGTTTGATCTGTAAAAAACAAGGACTCTATGAAAATAAAATAGGAATTCCAGATTAAAAGAGATACGTAATTTCTAAAATGGGACCACAATTGGATATCCGAGAATCACATAGGGGTGCTTTTAAGTGCTTGTAAATACTGAATCCATATTACAAATTGCACTCCTTATAACAATTCTACTTTCACAAAAATAAATTTATGTTTATCCATCCGCCTAGTAAGCTACAAAAATGAACAAAATCTACAAAAATGTACAAAACTAGCTTACTGTTGTTTAGTCTTTGCTGCGGTTGCATCAGTTGGTTCTGGATCTACTAGCACGCCTGCCATTGATCTGCGTGTTAATAATCCTCCAAGTGCTACGGAGAACCCCATTATTGGGAACAGTTTGGGACGTGATTTGGAAGTGCAAAAACCCAGAGCCTCTCCAGACGCGACACCTGCTTATCCGGTCGAAGCAGAAGTCCTTATAGAAACCGGACGCAGTTCTCTCCAGGTCTACAATGAAAAACAGCGAAATTTTACCCAAAATGCAGCAATTCAACATGTACCACAGTGCTCTGCTGTATGCAGCCCTCTAAAAGCAATTACTTCCAAAGGTGATGGCACATTTGTCTGTTTCCCAAAATTATCACGACGAAAGCGGACCGGAGAAGAGCCTACAACAAGTTGTTCAAAATCTGGTGAGTTTTTAATGAATTAAATTACCATTATATTCGCAATCACAAGCGTAATGCAATCTCTCGAAAATGTAGGAAGAAATAAGAGCAGAGTCGTATTTTAGAGGGATACAGTACTTTTCAAAACTAATACTTACCCAAATAGTTAACTCACGGTAGGCTTTAAATATACTATGGCCAAAGCTAATGTTGGCCAGCCTAATATGTTCTTTTCCTAGAAATTGGCAATTCTTACTTTCTAAATGTATCTTCTGTGAAACCTGAGTTACCGTATTTTCTTTAATTAACCCCCGGGGTTTAATTATTTCATTTCCCCAATTTTGGCAAATTTTTTTCTCGAACCTGTCATGTTTACAGATTATTTCATTGTCTCTAAGTAGGCTAAATTAGAGTGGGCTATAATACAGGGGCTACACTAGAGAAATTACGGTATTTGAAAGCTTCATGTCTGTCATAATATTCTTTCATCGAATTTTGTTTTCAGTAAGAGTCTGAACGTTCGATATTTTATATGAAATCATTTTGCAATCATTTGTCTTCCATCCACTCTACCCAAGTCGCTGTTCTCCGTCCGTCGCCTCACGTAACTCACAACCCACTCGTTAGATCAGGCCTAGTGAGCTACCGATGGATAAGTTCTGAGCTGGAGGTGTTGCGTTGACAATGTTTTTTCTGGAAATTCAAATTTTAATTTCGCGCCAAATCCAAAAACATGTTTTGCGGGAGGTTTCACAGGGAAAATTTTCCACCCTCCGCCGTGTTCCGGCCGAGTGATATCTCGAACTATAGCTCTTAACGTTGTTCTAGAGTAATGTATTTATTAAAACTCGCTAAATTCCGATTTTAAAACTTTTCTGCGGATCCAAAACCGTTCCACAATTGACCTCATGTGTCTCAATGAAGGTTGTTGACCCATAGAATAATAGCGTAACAGCAAAAAAATTGTTAGCGCTCATGGTTCTGAAAAAGTAATATCTCCGAGCTGGGTTGATCCAGCGACTCTTGGGTACATGCTGGCGCTCTTTGACACTCTGCCACATAGACACATCGTACATAATTCTCATTGTTTGTTTAGGAAATTATCATATAGTGTAATATATAATATACCAACGTCCGTTTTGAGACCGGTATTTTTTGGAGGTCCTGTTCTGCTTTTGTAGAACGACAACTTCACCTGTTTCACCATTGGAAAAGTGAAGTCTAAATGCTGGCAAAGTCACTGTTTGTAACTCTACGATCACGATATGATGTATGTACCAATTTATTGATATCTGCTAATATTTTTTGACCAAAACTTTAGTTCACGGGCAACATTTTCTCAAAATGAGCAAAATGAAATATTAACCAGCCGGAACGCAGCGGAGCTACCTTAGTTATTGCGAGGTGAAATCCTAAAAATCGCGGATTTTGCACTCCTGTAACTTTTTACGCTCCGTCGCCTATTGACACCTCTTTTAAATAACTTGTCGAGCCAAAACCTATCAGAGATTTGTTGAGTTATCAGGTGCGCGAAACCACGAAATTTGATCAAATTTGTTTATAGCATTCCATTCCTTGTGTGTGACTGTAAGCAGACACCACTTCGCAATGAAAGGAAGGACTCAACGGGTACGCCCAGACCAAACTATCTTGTATTAAGCTCCAATTATTATGAGGAAGCTAACTTATTGCATTCATTAAATGTGGACAGACTTAGCAAAATGCTTAGGTGCTCAAAGAATGATATATTAGTCTGTCCTTGTTGGATAGTTTTCCCTCCAGTAAGACATGATGACTAAAGACCCCAAAAATATTTTTTTAATTCCGGTTTTAATTAATTAAAATATTAAAAAAAATCGCAAAACATTTAAAAAATATATTTTTTTAAGTAGCTATTTTTTGCCGATTTAGACTTTAATTCTGCTTTTTTAGCCTTCATTGTTACTTCAGACAAAATTAAAAGCTAAAATTCAACAAAATATAACAAATTTTGGAATTTACGAAATTTTTTTGAAAAATTTCGTAAAAAAAATTTTTCGGCAAAATTTATTTGGTAAAATTTCTTCACCAAAAAAATCACAAAATTTGTCCAAAAATGCCAAAATATTTACTAAAATATAAGTAAAATTCCCAAAATATGCAAAATATTTTTTAAATAAAAAATATTTTAAAAATATTTTAGTTAAAAAAAGTCCAAAATATGTTTTAAATATTTTTTTTATTTTACAAATATTTTTGGGGTCTTTAATGATGACTTTTCCCCTCGGGGTGATACTTAGTCGCTGAATACAATGGCGTGCCGCACTTGTTTTTCACACCTCACTTGTTAACTTCATATTTCACCTGTTCACAGAAATAAGGATAACCCTGAATATGGAACGGATTAAGCTCTATATGGGTCGGAAAGAAGAAGACTGGAAATTGGTCGGGAATGCGTTTGCTATACTAGCAAATCGAACTGCAAACATGATAGGGTTCTCGCTGATATAGGTTGAAAACTAATTCGGTTGAAAACTAATTCGGCGTCATTTCATATTGACTCGTTTTCCATCAAAGTCTGGCATGGCTAAGTGATGTCTTTTTTCTGTGCAAATAGATATCGCCAAAATGTTTCGTTTATTTTCTAGATTGAAATAAGAAGTTAATTACAGGCAAGCAAATTACAGACACATAACGTAAAATCACCAAACGTAAAATCCTAATAGAATGTTTTAAGCATAGTTATAGTATTTAAAATAACTAGTTACACTTATTACGACTACTTTATTTGCATAAACAGGAAAAAAGAACAAAAGATACTACAATATAGAATATATATATACTAGCGCGCTAACGCGCGCTAGCGCGCGGGGAGTCTACATCAGTATGCCTTATCTATATCAGTATGCCTTATCTATATCAGTATGCCTTATCTATATCAGTATGCCTTTTCTATATCAGTATGCCTTTTATATATTTTTGTTCTGAAGTATTGGCACCACAAATTATTGTGGTGAGCTTTGCCACGACGTCAACGTTCTTCAGATAGACAAAGGTTTTGGGTTTTTTGGCTCACCCGGGGGATTTCAACCACTAACCTTTATTTATATTTATTTCTGCTATATTCAATTCATTTCTTCTACCTCATCGTTGTCTTTCTTCTCTTCTGTTTCTTCTTCAAACAGAACCTCATTCCACACAATGTTTTTCACTTGTCCGTGGTGATCTGGATCAGTTGCGATTTTTATGCAGTCCCAGCCTTTGACTCGGGAAAATGCTACGTAACACTGTCCATGTGAGAATACGGGTACTGTCATATCAAGTCCAACGTATTCGATTGTTTGCCCTTGACATTTATTAATTGTCATTGCGAAACAGGGCTTCACTGGAAATTGCTTGCATGACAATTTGAACATAACATCCTTAAAATAGGTACATTTTGTCTAAATTTGTCTACATTTTAGCTATATTTTGACCTAAAATTCGGATTCCCCGCTAAAAATTACCCTAATGAGGTCACTCACGGACAAAAATAAGTCACTCACGGACAAAAATAAGTCACTCACGGACAAAAATAAGTCATTCACGGACAAAAATAAGTCATTCACGGACAAAAATAAGTCATTCACGGACAAAAATAAGTCATTCACGGACAAAAATAAGTCATTCACGGACAAAAAATAGGTACATTTTGTCTAAATTTGTCTACATTTTAGCTAAATTTTGACCTCAAATTCGGATTCCCCGCTAAAAATTACCCTAATGAGGTCACTCACGGACAAAAATAAGTCACTCACGGACAAAAATAGGTCACTCACGGACAAAAATAGGTCACTCACGGACAAAAATAAGTCACTCACGGACAAAAATAAGTCACTCACGGACAAAAATAGGTACATTTTGTCTAAATTTGTCTACATTTTAGCTAAATTTTGACCTCAAATTCGGATTCCCCGCTAAAAATTACTCTAAAATAGGTACATTTCAAAAATAAGCACCCCTAAGAATGCACCTCTAAAAAATGGAATAAGCACCCCTAAGAATGCACCCCAAAAACGTGCGGCGGAGGGAGGATCGTCACTAACTTATTATAAGGATATATATATATATATATATTCAGGAGAATCTTCCAAAGACGAGGCGGCTCAGAAGACGTTACAAGGACAAGACGATTCGCAGCCTGAAGCAGTACCAGTTGGTAATATAAATATTTTATTACGAGTAAAGTTATAAAACACGAGTAAGGAACTGTTTATATTCTGAATGATTAAGTATTATTTAAAATTAGTTTATACTATGATATCGCCATCCAGGGCCGCGCCGTCATATGGGTAAATAGGGTAATTACCCGGGGGTCAGCTTTTGGAAGGGAGAAAAAAATCAAAAGGGGGGACCAAAGGAAATTTTTCGGTGGCGTGGACGAGAGGAGAAGAAAGAAAGGAAAAGAAAAAGGAAGAAAGAACAACTTATGGCAATTTTTGGCAAACAAGCTTAATATTTCAAAAAATTTTCGCCTGCGGCGCTATTTTCTCCTTAACTTTGTAGTTTGTCCCATTGTTTTTCCAAAATTTTGGGCCGAAAATTTGTGATATTTTCAATAAATATTCAAAAAAATTCAATGTTATAAATTTCAATGATAAATTTGAGTCAATTTTTAAGAGAAAAGCCAATTTTTTCAAAAATTTTTGCCTGCGGCGCTTTTTTCTCGCGAACTATTCCATATAATTTATGTTCGTTGTATATTCATACTGATATTTCTGTTGAAGAGATCATTGATGAATTTGTTAGGAATAATCTGAAATTTGCTTAATTGTTACTTATGCTTTCTATACATAATAAAAATATTGCCATTATAGTTTCGGCGCGAATTGTAAAAATTTGAAAAAATGCACCCCTAAGAATGCAACTGGGAAAAATTTACCCGGGGTCAAAAATGCCCAAAGTGCGGCACTGTCGCCATCTTGAAGTAAACGCATGTTTATTTTGTGAAACACAAATCCACTAAAGCTTATAAATAAATCATTTTTGTTCACGTATATTAGGCTCAAAATGGTTACTGCTAACTTAATTAGTAGAACTTCAGCTAATTATTTAACTGTTTACTTGAAGGGTGCATAAATGTAAACACAATATTTGTATTGACATTTTTAAATTTTGTTTACCAAAGGATTGAAATGCAAACATTCATTCATCTTTAACCAATCATTGTAACATTTTGTTATAGATTCCGTCCACACGACTGTGGAAAAAGTTCTCTCTGACGCACCGAAATTCGGCGAAGAAATTCAATTCGGTATTTGTATATTTTTGGCATTGATAACAGCTTTGTTTAGCATCTGGGCGCATCTACACAATAAGAAGTCGAAAAGCTCTAGGACGGGGAAGCTATGCAATAGTTGAATCTGTAATGACAGATCAAGAAGGGTAAGTTGTTTAAGTGTAAAAAATGAAGCATAAAATAGTTGCTAAAATTGGGCTACAGACAACTATTTATAATAATCGCGATTATTTATACCAATGCGCGATTTTTGGGCAAATAAATGGTTATTTTTGTCCAAAACTGACCAAAAATAGCGTTTTTTGACGCGATACGAAAAAACTAATTGCAGATTCGGAATCAGCGTATCGAAACACACCTAGAACCACTATTTGCTGAAAACTATAAAAAATTTACAAAAAAAATTTCTTTTCCATATAAACGCCATTTTAAAATTTTAAAAATTCAAATTCGCGGGCTTTTACAGATGATACATAGCTCACAGCAGCAGGTTAAGGGTTTGGCCAAGGGACTAATCCAAATCCGTTGAGATCAGGTTCGGGTCCTATCGTTTTAGAAATAACACCTCGCGAACGTCCCTTGTTAGTTTCAATGACTCTCTTTTCGTCTCTAAATGGCCTAACAATAGAATTTGATTATAGTGTAGTAAAAATGAGTCAACCAGACTAGCCACCTTATGCTTTGGTTACAACGCGCCTTTTTCGTCAAAAATGAGAGAGTGTGAAAAGGACAAGGCTAATTCTTCGGCTGTATAAGGACCAACATTCAACGGGAAACTACCACCAGTCGTCAAATGTTCGACTAAAACTGACGATTCATAGCTATCCTTACTAACATCTTTTTCCTAACTTTTTGGAATTTTGATTAAATCTGATATTTATCTTCCTATGTCAATGTTGGGTCAATATTTTGTATATGTAATTTATTTGCATATTTCGACATTTTTCCACCCAAATCAATCTTCAGTCAAAGGAAGCTGCCGTTTCGCATCGAAGGACAACGGCAAATTGTAAATACGGAAATGAGAAAGAGGGCATACTGGTCTATTTGATGAGACGGCTGACAAAATACGACCATGGACGACGTTTTAATCGTAACCGAAGCATTAGGAAAGAACAAGTCCCATGCAGGTGTCAGACATTGATGATCTGATACAATTTATATTACAATATTGTGATGTTACTCGTTCTATCTTGTCATTGTGTATGGGTAGCTAAGCGAGTCCGCCATTGGACTCTGTCTTCCTTGCTGTGCAAAGCTACAGTTTTAAGACCTTTTTACCGAAGTTTACCTAATATTAAATTAGGATTTTGGATGCTTTAATTTAAAAAACTGCGTCCGCAGGAAAATAAAATAGAGTTTGTATGAGACAGTTTTAATATGCGACAATCGTTGAAAAACGCACATGGCTACCAAAGAATATAACGTACATAATATATGCATGACATAAAATCCTACAAAGTGCATCAAATAGTTATTTATTGGATAAAAATTATCAAGCGAAATTAGCAAGAGTTCAGGGTTGTCCACTATGGCGCGATGAAGGTATACCAGTCACAGCGTATCCAAGAAACTATGATCCAGAATGAAATAAATGTCTTGAAACTTTGTAGAAGTCGAGAAGTAACGCTGGCCCCTTGGTATTTGGACGATGTAGGTGAACATTAATGCAAGTGTCAAAATGACGTGTCATTTGTGTCTGGCACGGAAAATAAGATAATATAAATGTTTGAATGCATTACGGTAAAAAATGAAGTAAAGTATTAAAACATTTAGATAATCTTACTTTCCTTGCTCAATGCAATTGTTTTCTGTAACGCAATCTATAACTTGGAGCTCTTTTAAACAATCAACATTCAGTGTTATTTACCGTATACTCTGTAATTACTACCCTGGGAGAGTTCCCTAGCGTTTGGCAAAATCTATTTTTTAACTCATGTTTTTGGCCACCTAGCTCAAATATGATATGGATGAGATAACACTAATTTCTTTCGAGCATTTCGAATATTAGAATTTCAGTTGTGTGGTTTTCTCTATTAGCAATTTCGTCTCCAAAAATGGTCATTTTGATCAAAAAGCATTTTTTATAAAAATGACCGTTATTGGGGATGAAATTGCTAATGGAGGGGGAAAATAAATCCCATATTCGCCATACTCGGGAAAAAGCGGTTTTTTTCTAGTCTATAATAGATTTGAGCTAAGTGGCCATAGATGTGGGTTCAAAAATAGATTTCGCCAAACGGAATTAAACCGCTCCCGGGGTTGGGTTCAAAAAATTTCTGGGTCTTGCAATAACACTTATCCGCCAACCAAACAGATCTGTTAATTGGCATCTAATCCTATTGTTGTGTTGGGAAACTGAAAAGAGGAAATCTGTTAACTCCGGAAAGCTTATACGCCAAGCAGATACCAGTTCTAAATAATACTTACCGATTACTTACACCGCGAAGTTTACAGTATTTATTCCATGTCCGAAATAACATAACGTAGATTGGACACATACCGGATAAGCCATTTATTACGGATCCTTTCTTTTGAAAATTTCAAATTATATATTTCAAAAAATATAGCTCAAATTGTAACCAAGTCTTTGCCTTTTATTATAAAAACAATCTCGGTATTAGCTTTATTAAAATTCAAGAACAGACATTTTAAATTTTCGTTTAGGTGTATTTTTTTTGCATAACCACGCCCAAAAATTAAAGAGGACATCATTCTGAATATTTTTGTTTCAACACGAAATTTTTTAAGAAAATGCTAAAAAAATTTTAAGTCATTATGAACCAAAAATGTGGGTAGGAGAATGTTCGGTTTTATATATATTTTCGGTTTTCGGGATCCTTAGGGTCACTAATAACGGCAAAAATATTATTTTTTTGAAACTCGATCAAAAATTAACTTAAGCCATTACTTATCCTTCTAGAATGTT
The DNA here is from genome assembly GCA_022814885.1 of Ditylenchus destructor. Lineage (NCBI taxonomy): Eukaryota > Metazoa > Nematoda > Chromadorea > Rhabditida > Anguinidae > Ditylenchus > Ditylenchus destructor. The sequence continues at coordinate 13,038 of JAKKPZ010000226.1, forward strand.
CCAGTAAAAAGTTATGCCAAAAAAGACCGAGGTGAGTTTGACCGGGAGGGGTTTTTGGCTGGTTTCCCGTGAATTTTGCTAGTCTTTTCTTAGTCTTTTCTTTAACCCTTCATTGTCCGACCGTGGGATTTTGGTGATTTTTGGTATACAGAGCTCATTTGGGCCTCTGATAACAAGAAAAATATTATTTTTTTAAATTCTACCAAAAATGGCGATTTTCACGGGTCCGAAAATTTGGCGCGAGTTCAAATTTGCGCGAAAACATCAGGTTCTGCACGGAATTTGACAAGCTTATTGGATTCCACGTAGCCCATTTACTCGGCAAGTTTTTTTTAATTTCCGCAAAAGGTGCCAAATTTCGAAAGTTACGAAGGTTTTTAGAAATTGAAAAATTTACGCTGACCCCCAAAATTCGTCAATTTTCCTCGATTTTCGGGGGTGTGTCTCGAAAATGACAATTTTTCAGGGCAAAATCGTAGAAAAAGTGGGTACCGTATTCCCTGTAATTACTCCCCCCTCTGTTTGATTTATAAACAGCCTCTATGCTTAATCATTGGAAAGGAGCGCCTGCACGCTATTTCGTCAGAAAAGCAAATTGGTAGTAAACAACGCATAAGCATAGCAATCAATGATTCGTCCAAAAAGCAGTGACTGAAGAAATTTAGCGAACAAAAGAGAACGAGGTTTACACAAGCCAGCCAGCCTGTTTTCCATCGGCTCTGCCTCCTTTGTGTGCAGAGCGCTGACTTCGTCTGTTGAGAAATATTTTTTGGGAAACAAAGGAAAAGCGAAATAGCGCACAGCGCTTGTTTTTCCTATGATTAAGAATAGAGAAGAATTACAAGCCATACAGAGGGGGGGAGTAATTATAGGGAATACGGTAAATAAATTACATATCCTGATTCAGGACAAAAAATTGGATATATACGAGCAATATCACATTTGAGATAGGAGGTCTAAAAATTGGACAAAAATTACTCCAAAGTTTGCGTATCTAATGGGATACAGTCTGAAATGAAGGGTTAACGGGGAGACTGCTAGCTTCAAAATGAGTGGTAACTCCGGACAGTCTTGTACTCCAGATCATTTGGATCCCGGAGCTATAACTTATGATCCATGCAGTCATTTCTTATGTGCCGGAAGGAACATCTGGTGGAAAAAGTTTGAAATTATTTTGAAAAAATGACATAATTTACTTAAAAATGCGACTTTCCGCAAAAAAATGCCAAAAATCGTATTTTGAAGTAATAATGTCATTTTTCAAAATTTTTTTTTACCAGATGTTCCTTCCGGCTCAGAATACACCATTTTTCAAAAACTGCATAAAAAATGATCGCATGGATCATAAGTTATAGCTCCGGGATACAAATGTCCCTGGGTACAAATGTCACGTACCCTGGTAACTCAGGTTTTTACGAAGCCAACTAATAACGAACCAATTCGATGAGACAGACTTTGACACTGCAGCGGACAATTTTCCGGTTCTGACTCCTCCACTGTAAACGGCCATATTTTTTATTAAGATAAAGCCTATGCCGTTATCTTTTTAATAATAAATCGCAGTGTCTTAGCTACAAAAGGAGGGAGAACCCGCGGCTGACGCCGGACGTGTAAAAAAGCCACTTTTTTAGATGTCCCCAAAAAATATTTGCGGATTATCGGGGGGGGGAAATTTTCATACATTTTATATAGCAAAAAATCAATAGGGGGGCCCTATTGATTTAAATTTATTTTCTGAAATACATTTGTAAAAAAATCAATAGGGTACCCCCTATGAATTTTTTGAAAAAATTTAGAAAAAAATTACCAAAAAAAATTTTTTTCTTCAAAAAATCAATAGGGGGTCCCAGGAAAAATATTGATTTTTTGCCAAATTTTTCAGAAAATAATTTTTTTGTCGAAATACCATAGGGGGACCCTATGGTATGAAAAATTATTTTTCCTGAAAAATTTGTCAAAAAATCAATAGGGTCCCCCTATTGATTTTTTTGCTATATAAAATGTATGAAAATTTCCCCCCCCCCCCCGATAACCCTTTCCCCCTCCCCCGATAACCCTTCCCCCCGATAAGCCGAAAGTACCGTCAACTTTCCGAGACCTACAAAATGAGCTATCACACAGCCCTGTATCGAGGGCTGAACTTGAAAAGTTGGCAACTTTTCCATTTTGGGCCCCTGGGGGTGGGGTAAAGGGGTCGTTTACCCGCCTTTTGGTGTGTGCAGGGGGTCTGAAAAAAAATTTTCACAAACTAGACCTACCCCTAAACGGGGGTATCCGCGATTTCAGCCCGATCTGAGGCAAATAAAATTTGGGGGAACGTGACGCAGACACTGCGGTTTAGGTAAGAGTCATGATTGCAGAAAACTTCAACGGCTTTGCAAGCCTTTGAAGCGATTTTGAAGTATTTACAGTGTAACGCAGGCAGTAGACTTTGCTAAATCTACTGCCTGCGTTACACCGCATAATATGCTCAGTAAAATATGCGGTGTAACGCAGGTAGTAGATTTAGCAAAGTCTACTGCCTGCGTTACACTGTAAATACTTCAAAATCGCTTCAAAGGCTTGCAAAGCCGTTGAAGTTTTCTGGAACCATGATAAGAGTGGATTTTAGCTATTTCCCATATATATCCGGCACCAATTTGAAATTTAAATTTTCAAAATAAAAGGTCCAAAATGAATGGCTTGCACTGTATTATTGGAAAACACGTATTTAAGGTAGCTAACAAAGCGGAAACAAAAACGCGGGAAGCTAGCAACAGTTCTCTAAATAAGTAATAATTTGTCTCCAACATTAAGCAACCAAAATTTTCCCGCAACCTATAAGGATACATATGAAACTAAAAAATGATAGCTATAGAGTATAAGCGGATTTCATTACCGTTCCATAATTTAAAATTTGGCGTATGATTATTGAAAACAAACGAGGATTATTTTAGGATTACAAGGATACCACGAAGAAGAGATTCGTGGTTCAGACACTGACTGGACCAAGCTTTTTAATAAAGCGTTTCGAGAAGGGTGAGCCCTATAATGAAGCTGAAGCGGGAAGTATCACAATTGGTGCCTTGACGGTAAAATTTATGTATTACATCGCAAATACGTTATAATGTTAGTTACAACACATTAATTTCAATGTTCGCGGAAATCAAAAATATCCAGTTCCACTCTCACCGACTTAGAAGATTCTTGAAGAGAAAGTTTTCTGAAACAGAAAATTTTAAATGTTTAGTTGAAAATTCAAAGGTGTGCCCATCTATTATAGCGCCAGAATGTGTGTTTCCTCTTCCGCCACTTTTAAGCAAGCCTGTGGAAATGTAGCTCAGCTAAGTTGTTAGTTTGGAGAGATAATGCTCCTGTAAAAAATCACCTGAGTTACCGGCCTTCTATTAAAAATTACGGGTTTCGACATTCCCGAAAATTACCATGATACCTCCACATGGGTTTTTTTCCCGCTGATTACGTAATCATGAACAACCTTTACTCTCCTTTGTAAACATGTTTACGTAAACACCAGTTGAAATGAGAGGGGAGGAGGGCATGGAACTAATCCTTGTGGTCACATTAACACCACTCGTTGAAAGTGGGGCGAATGGGCATACTGACACCAGCTCGTTGAAAGCTGGGCAGTGGCACTGAAACCACACCATTGAAAATAACAGGCTGGTAAATAAGTTCACTGACTTTTTACTTTCTTTTTTATGTACCAATTTTTTAAAAAAGTTTTTATATTTTAAATGTGCATTGGAATCAATCCTTTGGCGTTATTTTGTAGTATATTACATGCATCCTACTTGTATATGGTGTTCATACTAATTTTAAAACAATTTAGAATGTCAGACAAAAATTTCGAAACTGACCTAAGTGACAACCGCGTTCCGGAAGGCCAGCTGTTTTGAAAAACGAGGCACTTCTTGAGGCCAGACAACAGATTCCAGGCAGCAGTAGTCGTGAATTAGCAGCGGACCTCGAGATCTCTCATCCCACCGTTCTTAGCCATTTGCACGAGCTTGGCGCAGTGCAAAATCGACCTCGCCAAATTCCATATGAATTATCACCTCAACAGATCCAACACAGGCTGAATATTTGCAAACAGTTACTTGCAAAATCACAGGATCGCCGCTTATGGGAAAGGATCGTTACACAGGATGAAAAGTGGGTCTATCTACGTAATCTTAACATGCGCAAGCGATGGCGCCTTCCTGACGAACCACAAGAAACAGAGTTTTGAATATAGCGATATGAAAAGATGATTTCTATCTGGTGAAACTTTGAAGGACTCTTGCATTTTGAAATCATTCCCGATGGCAAATCTGTAAATACCACTCTCTATGTCACCCAACTACAAAACGTTCATGACATCTTGGCTCAGCGTTACCCCGCTTTGATTAATCGAAAGGGTGTCATCTTGCAACGCGACAACGCCAGGTCACACACAGGGAAAATAACCGCGCAAAGAATTAAAGAGCTCGCCGACATCGAGGTGCTTCCCCACTCGGCATGTAGTCCAGGCCTTGCCCCGTCGGATTACTATTTATTCCCAGCCATGGCCTACTAATCCGCGGAAGACTCTTCGAAACCGAGGACGATCTCGAAAATGGGTGCCGATAATTTTTTGCCTCGAAAAAACTAGAATGGTATCGTCACGGCATTGAGGAATTTGCAGAGCGATGGCAGAAAGTTATTGATAACAATGGATTATATTTTGAAGAATAATGACTTAATCATTCAACATCATTAAACATCGTTTACTTTGAAATAAATTATACATGGTGTCAACGAACTTATTTAACAGTCTAATAGTCGCCAGGGGGTGTAATAATATGGGCTTAATAATAAGGCGCTGCGCTCCTTCTAGTGGTACTTCTTTAGTCCCCCCCCCCATCCGACGGGGGGACTAAAGATTTTATAAGGCATTTTTCTTTAGTTCCCCCCCCATCCTACATTTTTCGCCAAAAAATCAATAGACCCTATGGATCGAAAAATAATTTTCTGAAAAATTTGTCAAAAATCCATAGGGTCCTCCCTATTGATTTTTTGGCGAAAAATGTAGGATGGGGGACTAAAGAAAAATGCCTTATAAAATCTTTAGTTCTCCCCCCCCGCCGGATGGGGGTGGGGATTCCCCACCCCCATCCTGCGGAGCCTTCTTTAGTTCCCCACTGGGGAACTAAAGAAGTACCCTTCTAGTTATTTAACTATAAACGATAACAGTGGTATTTCTCAATTACTCCTTAGACCGAAATTGCGCAATTTTCGAGCCCTCCACTAGACATTTTTCGAAAAATCAAACAAAGCTGCACTTGTACACTGTCCCGAAAAACAAGTTTTTTCCTCACTGTTCTGGGCTAGCTCAAGGCAAGACGACTGATACAAAAATCGGCTCAGGATCTCTATTTTTTCGGGAATTATGATTCGTTAAAGGTCGATAATCTCTAATTTGCAACGGTCAGTACAGATTTGCGCCACGATGTTCCAAGCGGTTGACAAATTATTTTGTAGCTCTCGGTGGGCTGAACCAACTGGTAAAGTTTCAGCCTCGGCAGAGCGAGGCTATGCGAGATACATAACTAGAGAATCTCGACTTTGTTTATGCGGCCCTTAGAAAATGACTCGAGAAAATTGCGCAGTTTATTGAAAAGGAAACGATAGAGAAATATGGTGACACACGAAAAAACACAACATTCTAAACATGTTAAGCTAATATGGTATCCTTTTAAACTCTATATCGGTAAAATTGTTTACAGGCAATTGAGATGTTCCATGACAAAATCGGAATGACGCATAATGACATAAAAATTGACAACTTTGTCGCCGCCTTAGATGACGAGTCAAAAGTCATGTTAGTTGACTTTCAATTGGCCCAACCTTATAAGGTAAGTAACGATGTAATAACACAAGTTATACAGTAAGTTACTAGTATGCATCAATGATCTGGACAGTAGTTTTTCGACCACGGGGAATTCAAATCCGGGCTCAGATTTTGCCAGGTCCTACCAAAAATGCCCATTTTTGACGCGACACGAAAAAACTAATTGCAGATTCGTGATCAGCGCACCTTCACTCTCCTAAAAACACATTTTGCTGTAAATCCGGAAAAGTTTGACTTTTTGCCATTTTCAGACCATAATGGTACCACATGTTTTCGGAAAAAATGTGTAAAATTTTTCTGCAATCAGTGTTTTTAGTAGAAATTCGGTACGCTGTTTCCGAATCTGAAATTAGTGTTCACATAACGCGTTAAAAATGGCTATTTTTTTCGTCTCAAGTTCGAACCCCACGTCAGTCAATCGTTTTTTCTCGCGAAAATACTGTTTTTCTCAAAAAGTAACCCCAAATCCTTGTTCTCGAGATCAAAATTGAATGAAAATTTAGAACCGTAAAATGAAATACCATTAATAATAATTTTCTTGCACCGTTTCGAGATAATTTTCCGGCCAAAAACGTCAGAAAGCGTAATTTTCTTAATTTTCGTTGCGGGACCACTACCGATTTTTTGTCGAATTCGGATTCTTCGAGCTCGAAAACGGCTTATTCCTGCTAAACGGAAACATTTAATCTTTAACCCTTCATTGCCGGAGCCATAGACAAAAGGCAGAATGTCTGCATTACCATTAGCTTTCCCTTTGGTGAGCTGTCTTTATCAAAATCATGATGGCCGCCATTGTTTATTTCTCTTTTCTATGTGATCTATTTACAGACACACTCTTTGTATGAATAATGAACACTCATTCGTTTCTTTCTTTTTGTGAAGTCTTTAGCAAATCAAAAACGTATCCGATCGGATACACTCGGCAATGAAGGGTTAAAGATAACTTGCATTTTCTCAAAAAACGCGAAAATTGCCATTTTTGGGCAAAAAAATCTTAAAAATTTCAAAATCTAAAACTTTTTCAAGAAGTGATTGATTTTTTACAAAAAAGTAAAAACTCAGGACCTACTCTAAGTATTGTATAAGTTCTAAAAAATGGCAAACAGCGAGTTATGGGCTCTCAAAATTGATATGGGCTCTCAAAATTGTAAATACCCAGTTACGCCCCCTCCCAGTTCCGCCCCTGTATAAACTTAAAATGGGCAAAACTTTTGTTGCACTCAAGTTTAAGCTTTAAGTTTAGGCTTAAAATGTTCGACTTTATCCTAAGGAACATTTTAAGACCACACTTAAAGCTTAAGCTTGAGTGCATCAAAGTTATGGCCATTTTAAGGTTATACAGGGGCGGAATAGGGCGGGGGCGGAACTGGGAAGGGGCGTAACCGTACTCCAGCCGAAAAACGTAAAGTATGTCGACTATGAGAGCCAATAACTCACAAAATATGTTTAGAAAACAAATACCGTAAAACCTGTAATTTAACCCCCGGGATATAATTATTCAATCGACCTCTAGGGGCAGAATTAGAGTGGGGGGGTTAAAACAAGAGGGGGTAGAATTACACAATCGACTTTTCGCGCCCCGCAGGCGCGGCGCGAAAAATTTTGGGGGCAATTTTTTGGGGAGGGGCAAAATTAGAGGGGGTATAATTACACGATCGACCTCTAGGGGGGCAGAATTAGAGGGGGGTAAAACAAGAGGGGGGTTAAATTACAGGTTTACGGTATATGTCTCCCAATATTGGGTCATCCCTTTCAGAATGTCCCTCGCGATTTCAAATGGCGGTTTGAATTCGCGCCTTTTTGCATCTTCTCTGCTTAAACGTTATATGTTATTTTTATGTTATTCATTGCATTCCAAAGTGCATTCTTGATATTTTTATAGACAAATAGTGCTTTTCATTAAAATTCAGTCAAATATTTTCAAAAATATCAAAAATACACTTTGGAATGCAATTAATAACATAAAAATAACATATAACGTTGGGGGATCTATCGCTTGGGATCTATCCCTCGGGATCTATCGCTTGCGATAGAAGAGGAAGTTTTGCACTTTTTGGGTTTGAGATTTTGGTTTGGTCTATCAGGCTGGTAAATAAGTTCGTTGACACCCTGTATAATTTATTTCAAATTAAAATAAACATACAATGATTAAGTCATTATTCTTCAAAATATAATCCATTGTTATCAATAACTTTCTGCCATCGCTCTGCAAATTCCTCAATGCCGTGACGATACCATTCTAGTTTTTTCGAGGCAAAAAATTATCGGCACCCATTTTCGAGATCGTCCTCGGTTTCGAAGAGTCTTCCGCGGATTAGTAGGCCATGGCTGGGAATAAATAGTAATCCGACGGGGCAAGGCCTGGACTACATGCCGAGTGGGGAAGCACCTCGATGTCGGCGAGCTCTTTAATTCTTTGCGCGGTTATTTTCCCTGTGTGTGACCTGGCGTTGTCGCGTTGCAAGATGACACCCTTTCGATTAATCAAAGCGGGGTAACGCTGAGCCAAGATGTCATGAACGTTTTGTAGTTGGGTGACATAGAGAGTGGTATTTACAGATTTGCCATCGGGAATGATTTCAAAATGCAAGAGTCCTTCAAAGTTTCACCAGATAGAAATCATCTTTTCATATCGCTATATTCAAAACTCTGTTTCTTGTGGTTCGTCAGGAAGGCGCCATCGCTTGCGCATGTTAAGATTACGTAGATAGACCCACTTTTCATCCTGTGTAACGATCCTTTCCCATAAGCGGCGATCCTGTGATTTTGCAAGTAACTGTTTGCAAATATTCAGCCTGTGTTGGATCTGTTGAGGTGATAATTCATATGGAATTTGGCGAGGTCGATTTTGCACTGCGCCAAGCTCGTGCAAATGGCTAAGAACGGTGGGATGAGAGATCTCGAGGTCCGCTGCTAATTCACGACTACTGCTGCCTGGAATCTGTTGTCTGGCCTCAAGAAGTGCCTCGTTTTTCAAAACAGCTGGCCTTCCGGAACGCGGTTGTCACTTAGGTCAGTTTCGCCATTAGTGGAGCGTTGGTACGATTTGGCCGCTTTAGCATGAGTAACTGTCCCTCTCCTTCCACTTCACATATTTTGGCAGCTGCGGCCCTTGCACTAAACTCTTGCTTCCAGTAATGTTTCAAGAGCACTCGAATTTCGAAATTTTTGTCTGACATTCTAAATTGTTTTAAAATTAATATGAACACCATATACAAGTAGGAAGCATGTAATATAAAAGTAGATGTACTATGCTACAACGTAACGCCAAAGGATCGATTCCAATTCACATTTAAAATATAAAAACTTTTGCCAAAGTTGGTATATAAAAGTGTCAACGAACTTATTTACCAGCCTGATATATATATTGGGTCATCCACTTCAAAAGGTGCCTTTTGATTTCAAATGGCGGTTTGAATTCGCGCCTTTTTGCATCTTCTCTGCTCAAACGTTATATGTTATTTTTATGTTATTCATTGCATTCCAAAGTGCATTCTTGATATTTTTATAGACAAATAGTGCTTTTCATTAAAATTCAGTCAAATATTTTCAAAAATATCAAAAATACACTTTGGAATGCAATTAATAACATAAAAATAACATATAACGTTTAAGCAGAGAAGATGCAAAAAGGCGCGAATTCAAACCGCCATTTGAAATCGTGAGGGACATTCTGAAAGGGATGACCCAATATCACACAAAATCTGTTTTTATGCTCCACAAAATATATTGATTGATTAATAGATTGGAACATAAAAAAATTCTAAACAGATTTTGGGGAGTCACTGTCTGGCGTAGCAAGACCGGCACACTCTAGTGTTTATATATTTTAGACAGCACAAGAAGGACCACAGAGGTTCCTTAGGAAAAATGATGTCATCAGCATAATAGAAGACTTGACAGCGCCCCTTATGGCTCCGCAAATGCGAACCAAAACTGATCTGGAAACACACATGTAAGTATTTCATTTTGTAATTTTGAAAAATTATATTTGTGAATTGACATGCCTGGTAAACATATGTGATAATTCACATTTGACTTGGCGCCTTGATTTAGCCATAATTTCTTTGAAAATTGTAGGGGAATATCGACTAAAGTATTTGAAATCTCAATTCTAATTTTCAAAATCGTTAACGTTTATAGTTTTTCCCATTGTATTAAAACTATGCTGTAATTAACTAGCACCTTCGGTGCTAGTTAACCGTCGGTTCAATAAATTTGGGATCTCAATGAATTTGGGTGAGCCGTGTTTTTGGTTTAACGCTTTGCGTTAAAACTCGGCCCTCGGCCATCTAGAAAACGGACAAAAACCTTTCAAAACACGTTTTTGTGTTTTGGCGCGAATTCAAATTTTCAAATTTTTGGTTTCCCCATCCTAACTTTCCGACGGCTATCGATTGAGCTATCACTCGCCTCTGGCTAACGGCTGGATCGCGAGATACGGGTGCTAACATACATACATACATACCAGGGGTGCATCCGGGATTTCGAAAAGCCGGACCGGATAGTGCAAAAACACCGGATATTGACCGGATAACCGGATATTTCAATTTTTGCGCCAAATTTGAACCTTTTTTCCAATTCTGACGTTAATTAAATTTAGGAAAATTTAGTAAAACTGAACTGTTTATCTTTAACCATTTATGAAAAGCTTTCTTATTACTCTAGATAGGCGGTTTCCTACGGGATCCAAGTTCTCTCACATTCCAAGGGAGAAAGTCGGGCGCTCCGCGCCCGACCACAGGACTGGCTCGCCACCTGCGGCGGCTCGTAATGTTTATGGCTAAGATTGAGTTCTACCTATACCTGCTCTAAGTTCCCTAACATGTATATCAGGGGTGCATCCGGGATTTCGAAAAGCCGGACCGGATACCGGATAGTGCAAAAACACCGGATATTGACCGGATACCGGATAACCGGATATTTCAATTTTTGGCGCCAAATTTGAAAATTTTTTCCAATTTTGACGTTAATTTGCAAAAAGTTTACCTAAATGGGTGCTTTTTGTTTCCTTTTTATTATAAATGTGCAAGATTAGGATAAACGTTATAAAAATTCATGTATTTGAACAACTTTTAGCTACTTTTTGGCTATTTTATTGTAATATATGAGCAATTTTAATCAATTTTACCACTATTTGTTGACAATTAAACGTTTTTACACTTTTTGCCCGTTGACTTTAACGACTTCATTGGGGTTCCAATATAAGAAATATAACATTTCACTAATCAAAGTTATACAGAGCTAGGAAAAATTAAACGAAAATTAGAAGGAATTTTTGAAAATTTTCGAAAAATAGTTAAGATTTTTAATGTCAATTTTTGGCAAACAGCGGTATTTTTCAAAAAAAAAATTCGTCTTCGGCGCTATTTTGTTACAGTTTGGCCTTCAATTAACTAAACGAAAACAGCGCCGCAGGCAAAATTTTTGAAAATTGGGAAGAATAGAGTCAATTTTCATTGAAAAATGTGAAAAATGCGTTACCAAGTTGCTGCTACCAATGCGCAAAAAGTACGTGAAAATAGCAGGCGAAATTTTTTGAAGTGTTTAGTTTATTTGACAATCAAATTCTAAAATGCTAAACTGTATAATAAACTGTATAAATAAAATTAGTTTAATTGGGTGAAATAGTGAAATAGAACGGAAAAGTTAGAAGAAAAAATAGCGCCGCAGGCGAAAATTTTTTGAAAAATTACGCTGTATGATAAAAATTGACATTGAAAATTTTGAATATTCTACGAAATTTTCAAAAATCTGCGGCGCTGACTGCATTCTTAGGGGTGCTTGTTAATATCCGGTGCATCCGGCGGACCCCCTAAAATCCGGAAACCGGATACCGCATGGCGAAAAACACCGGATAACCGGATACCGGATGCAGCCCTGATACAGACGCTTTTACGAACTTTCTATGGGTAGAGGATTACAGTATGCAGTTTATGGCGAAAATTAGTTAAATGATTCAAAGGAAATTCAAATTTGGCGACATTTGTTTATTATCCAGACAAAGAGTATATCTCTCTATCTTCAGTCTCATTAACATTTGACAAGCAAATGTTGTCAAAAGCAAGAACCAAAAATAGAAAAAAAGAATAATCTCAACCCAACCTCATTTCTCCTGAAAATACCTAAGTGATCCCGATGCCATTATTAGGGAAACACAAGTTGGAATACTTTTCCTTTATTTACAGTTCACCCAGAAAATTTTTATGTTTTTCAGTCAGTTTGCTCACAGACTGTTATTTAAATTTAAAGGGGGACTAAGGCAAAAATTTCGCGCGCGTTTAATGGGGAAATCGTCGGGACCGGCCACATATGCGCGCTTTATCGAGGAACGCGCTATATCGAAGCGCGCACTATCGGGGGTTGTACTATAAGCTGTACTATAAGCCGCAAGATTCTTTATTTCATAACATTGCTGATAATCTAACGATGAATAGTTAAGTGCGCTTGCAAAAAATTCACATTTATCTTATACATCTTCATTACCGTAATATCTGTAATTGCCCCCCTAAAATTACTCCCAAAAATGGTTTTTTCCATTTTCCCATTTTCTGCTCTGTTTAGCTGGTATTTTGTATGTATTAATATAAATAGACAAAATTTAGACAATTTAGTCTATTTTGCTATTTTTGGAGATATTTTTCCATTTTGAAGGAAATTTTAAACACATAATCAAATTTTACCCGTTTTTACTTTTTTGCTGTTTTAAGCTAGCAAAGCTTAAAGCGCTGCAAAGATGGAAATAAAATCGGGCATAGAACAAATTTTTCAAAAATTCCCAAAAAACTAGTCAAAAATGTTGGTTGCCAAGTAAAAATTGACTTAAATTTATAACAATTTGGAGAAAATGGCTAAAATCCCAACGATTTTGACAAGAACGCCATCGGTGGGCCGCGAAAGTTTTTCAAAGCTCGCCGTCCCTTCGGCACGGCGAGCTTTGAAAAAGTACTGCCCTCCCTAAAACTACTCTCCTCCCCTATAATTACTCCCCCCCTCGGGGGGTGGCTGAAAAATTACTTCCCCGGGGTAGTAATTACAAGGACTACGGTATGTACATAATGAGAGAAGATATAGTTTAAAATGTCTCTCTAGGAAAAATGAGTGGGCTAGAAGAACTATAAACAAAACAAAATATTAAACCAATTTAATATGAATTTAATATAGGTATCAGTCGTCTGCGAAAAAGGTCGAAAAACTGCCATCCATATATCGCAAAATTCTTGAAGATCTTGCGCTTCTCGAAGGACATGAACGCCCAGATTACGACAAATATCGTGAGTGGATTCGTACCGGTAACGAAGCGCAGTTATAAAACTGTAATTATTAAGTAGTCGTACTATTTTTCATATGTTTTTATTCCGATTGTGTTATATCTTTAGGTAAACTTGTGAACTGTAAAATTAATTATTTTCCAAATCCCTAAAGTCCAGCCAACGGTTTTGAGGTTTTGTTACATTTAGGAAAAATAAGTGTTCCACTATTCCTTTAATTCGTCCCTTCCTAAACTTCTTTCCTGTAGCAATTGAATGCTTTGAATTTGACGTGACAGAGAAACAATGCCATGTGTTATTTCTTTTCTCTCGCCCAGCGTGGCGGAATTTTCTAGGAACTAGGCGTAGTTGGGCCAGCGAAGAGGGTGGAAAGAAAAATAATAGCGCATGACGTTGTATCTCTGCCAGACCAAATTTAAAGCACTCGGTTACTAGACCAGACGCTTAAAAAAGGGACAGTAAGAAATGGTAGTAATTAGGGCTCGGAGAAAATTGAAATATTGAACATTTGACTCTTAGTACACTCCCTTAACAATCTTCATTTTACCTCGATCTTTCAGTAATATAAGAAATGCGGCAATGTACGACGGAATGCAAGAAAAATAATAAGATTTTTTGGACACAATCGGTTTAAATGTTTAATTTCTGAAAACTAAAAATAGAGAAAAGAAATATGTGCTTCAGAAAGCTATCCGAAGCTCCAGAAACCTACTCCGGTGTTGGGGGGCTATAACGTTGGCTGGGTTAATATTATTTGCTTGTTCTGCTTTATTGACATTTATAGTCTCATGTATTTTCTAGTCTCACTTGATCCATCAAATCAGAATTTGCAACCTTTAATTTAAATTTGTGAGCGAATATTTATTTTGCTGTAATTCACTTGTTCTGCTTTATTGACATTTATAGTCTCATGTATTTTCTAGTCTCACTTGATCCATCAAATCAGAATTTGCAACCTTTAATTTAAATTTGTGAGCGAATATTTATTTTGCTGTATCTTTTAGCTTCAGCTTTTTGCTTGCTTTGTGTATCTTGCTGTTTACTATTTTAATTCAATATTTTATAGCATTCTTTTAACGAATTTAAACATAAAATTTTGTTAGTCATACAGATCGGGACCGGCCGATTTAGTCCGGATAAGTTGGGGTCCGGATAAACGGGGGAAGTCCGGATAAACGAGGGAAATTTGTATGGAAAAAATCCATTCCGGCCAAAATCCGGATAAATGGGGTCCGGATAAACGGGGTATGACTGTATTAGCGATACAAGTGTTTATCGGCAAGCAACTCTCAACCCAAATAACAGCCTTCAATTGTTATTTAAGTTCTTTTTCCCCGTTTTGTGTGCAAGTATTCTTTCGCGCACAGTTCACTTAAAGGTCATTCACACCTCTCACAACTGGGATTAGGGTCCTTTAAGTTCAAAACATTTGCACTTTACGAACTTTGGCAACCGGGGTTTGGCTCGGAGTATGGGCTCACCTAATCCGAGATTTGGTATCTTTCGGAACGAAACAGTATTATCAAAGTTAGCCAATAGCACACAAAAACGACATTATTTACTGGCGCAAAGAGCATCAGAAATTATTACAGTTGAAGAAATGTTGGCTCGTATTTCGCTTCTAGCCAAATGACGGATTAGTTTCAACCCAAATAACAGCCTTTGATTTTTATTTTATCCTTCTCCTTTTGTGTGCCAGGTTACATTCTTGCGCAGAGTTCATTTTCGTTTTGTTGCAAAAATTTATTATTCTTGAAGAAAAGTTGGCTCGAATTTTGCCGCTAGCCAAATAACGAATCATCAGCCCAAATAACAGCCTTCAATTCTTAATTCTTATTTAGGTTCTTTTTTCCCCTTTTGTGTGCAAGTATTCTTTCGCGCACAGTTCACTTAAAGGTCACTCACACCTCTGACAACTGGGATTATAGCCGTTTAAGTTCAAAACATTTGCACTTTAGGAACTTTGGCAACGGGGCTGTGATGGCAGTATGGGCTCGCTTAAGCCGAGATTTGGTGTCTTGCGGCCCGAGGCCTGAATTTTACGTAATAAATAATACAATAATAAATACCATAATAAATTTTACATACATAAATAATACAAGTGATTGCGGCGAAGCCGCAATCACTTGTAAAATTAACTTTAACTGTACGCGCGGAGTGTGCATCTGCGGCGCTTCGCGCACCGCCATCAGCGGTCAGACTTGGGTTGTTACTAAGCGTAAATCCAGGATTTACCGGATTTCCGGAAGCCATATCTCCGGATCGGCTGACTTGCCGGAACTGAGACCGGTACCAATCGCCTTGGCTCATCGAGAGGAAGCGATTCATGTATCACACGCCCAGAACGGAGGCGCGACGGGTGAGTCTGACGACAGGGGGTCGTGACGCAACCACTGCGGTTTAGGTAAGAGTGGATATAAATAAGTGAAATAACAATCTTCAATTGCTATTTAGGTTTTTCCTGCGCATAGTTTATTCAGAGGTCATTCTAACTTCTGAAAGCTCTTACAAATTCTAAAAGCTCGTAAAATTGCAAGGCGACATTGAGCTCAGTAACCTGAGAAGCAGAGCAGTACACTTGTAGTAAAACACACTTATATATTAATAAACAGAATTCCATAGACTCAGTGCATCAAATCGTCGTTTCGTAGTTAAATCTGAGCACAGTTAATTTAGGGGTCGTAAACAACTCTGAAAGCCCAAAATTGGAGTCTTTCGATCCAGAATTTGATCTTTTTTGAAACCTGTTTCTATCTTATTGTGAGAGTTTTTCTTGAAAAAATTTATTATTGTTGAACAAAAGTTGGCTCGAATTTTGCCGCTAGCCAAATAACGAATCATCAGCCCAAATAACAGCCTTCAATTCTTAATTCTTATTTAGGTTCTTTTTCCCCTTTTGTGTGCAAGTATGCTTTCGCGCACAGTTCACTTAAAGGTCATTCACACCTTTGGCAACCGGCCTTTGGCTTGGAGTATTAAAATAATAAAATTTACATGAAAACACAAAAAGTTGAACAATCGACCAAGATTTTGTATTTTTATAGCTTTTCGACTTCGCCGACTCTGAATTTCAGCCCAGTTTCGGCGTTGGGTCTACCGCAATACCAGTTTCTGGAATACTACTCACTAGCGCGCTAACGCGCGCTAGCGCGCGGGGAGTCTATATCAGTATGCCTTTTCTATATCAGTATGCCTTTTCTATATCAATATGGGAAACGGAACATTCAGGTGACGGAGAATTTAGACTGGATAAAATGACCCTTCCAAAAATTCGGGACAAAAAGGTGACGGAGAATTTAGACTGGATAAAATGACCCTTCCAAAAATTCGGGACAAAAAGGTGACGGAGAATTTAGACTGGATAAAATGACCCTTCCAAAAATTCGGGACAAAAAGGTGACGGAGAATTTAGACTGGATAAAATGACCCTTCCAAAAATTCGGGACAAAAAGGTGACGGAGAATTTAGACTGGATAAAATGACCCTTCCAAAAATTCGGGACAAAAAGGTGACGGAGAATTTAGACTGGATAAAATGACCCTTCCAAAAATTCGGGACAAAAAGGTGACGGAGAATTTAGACTGGATAAAATGACCCTTCCAAAAATTCGGGACAAAAAGGTGACGGAGAATTTAGACTGGATAAAATGACCCTTCCAAAAATTCGGGACAAAAAGGTGACGGAGAATTTAGACTGGATAAAATGACCCTTCCAAAAATTCGGGACAAAAAGGTGACGGAGAATTTAGACTGGATAAAATGACCCTTCCAAAAATTCGGGACAAAAAGGTGACGGAGAATTTAGACTGGATAAAATGACCCTTCCAAAAATTCGGGACAAAAAGGTGACGGAGAATTTAGACTGGATAAAATGACCCTTCCAAAAATTCGGGACAAAAAGGTGACGGAGAATTTAGACTGGATAAAATGACCCTTCCAAAAATGCTCAGTTTGACCCCAGTTCGACCACATTCGACCATGTCGAACTTTGTTCGACCTCGGGGTCAAATCCGACCTCAGATTCGGATTCCCCGTACCTGAAAACCCCCGTGTACCAAAAATCGGCTCAGTTTGACCCCAGTTCGACCACATTCGACCATGTCGAACTTTGTTCGACCTCGGGGTCAAATCCGACCTCAGATTCGGATTCCCCGTATCCGAAAACCCTTAAGTGCCAAAAATCGGCTCAGTTTGACCCCAGTTCGACCACATTCGACCATGTCGAACTTTGTTCGACCTCGGGGTCAAATCCGACCTCAGATTCGGATTCCCCGTACCTGAAAACCCCCGTGTACCGAAAATTTCGACCTGAAATGGCAAAAAACCAAAATTTGTAGTTTGTAGTCAAAATTCGGGACAAATCGGTGACGGAGAAAATAAGGGATCAAAGATCAAAACGTGGAACGGACGGACGCACATCACACACTTACTATAAGGATTTTTTAGCAGAATTTGAAGAATTAGTCCAGAAACAAGATAGCAGAATGACTTATTTGTTACAGATCAGAGCCCACCAATGGCCGGATGTATTGGAAGTGAACTCGTTTTCCTGGCTGTGCTGTATCCGTTCGTCTGAAAAGGAGACTGTATTGTGTGCTAGGAATTGTCCTCAGATCACTGTGAATTTTGACAATGTTTTATATAATAGCATACAACAACCCTGTACGATTGTTCAGAAACATTAGCTCAATTTTGCCTCTAGCCAAATGACGAATCACTCTCAACCCAAATAACAGCCTTCAGTTGTTATTTGGGTTCTTCCTTCTCCTTTTGTGTGCAAGTATTCTTTCCTGCGCAGAGTTCATTTAGAGTTCATTCACACCTCTGAGAACTGGGATTTATTTATGGGTTATCGATTATTTATTTATTTATGGGTTATCGATGTTCCTGAGAGTTGGAATTTTTTGGTCTCATTTCCGTAGGTGTCGACTGCGCTTTGCCGTAGGCAGTACGCGTCTACGAAAGTTACTATGGAGACCGGCATTCAAACATTTGGTTCATATTCTTCACTTTTTCCAAATTTTTTTCAAAACCGCCGGTATATAGAGAAGCGTTATAAAGAGTCTCGATTGTAGTGCTATCGCTATAACTGCCACTTTTGGAAACACTGCTCAGATTTAAGTTCTGCTTCCAAAATGTTAATTACAACTTTCAATTCCCACAGCATTTGGCGATGTGTCTGTTATTTCCGAACAAATTTACCCAGCTCATTTAATGTTTACGGACACAAATCTATCCTGAAATATTTCCAGCTCATTCATTCGCTCCAAGTTTTGCCAAATTTGTTTCAAACTTGTTTCCAATTTTCGCGCTCAGTCAAAAATATTCGAGATGTTGCAGTGACGCCGCCACGGGGCTCGGGTGGATATGCTCAGAATAATTTCGCCAGCTTGCCTACTTCTCAGGTACTCTTGACTATTTACTATTCAAGTGTTACGGAGTACAGTAAATTCAAATCAGAAGCTGAGCTCTACCGGAAGCCAAATCTGATACAATATAAACTGTTTGGAAACACTGTGCCAAATCTCCGGCATTATTAAAGTTTGGCCATATTTTTCAAATGCAAGTTTCTCTAGTTTAATTAATTAGTCCAATTTATGTGAATATAAGAGAAAGGAAAGACTAGAAAAAATTGCGTTGGAGAAATATACAATAAAATTGAATCAAAATATTGTTACCAGAAAATTCGACTAAGAACTTGTAAATATTTTTCGCGACAATAAATTTTAATGAAAATCTCGAAAGTTCCCTAACAAATTCCTTTACAGGGTTACTCAGAGGACCAATCCGTAAGAAAGTCGACAAATACCGGAACCTTCTCTGCAAGGAATTCGAGTCTGGAAAATGGGAAGACAAATAAAAATTGAAGAATCGCAAAGGAAAGTCGAGACGCTTTGGGCATTGACAAATAAAAATTGAAGAACGATCTGTGATCACTGATCTCAAAAGCCCCAATGATTTATTGTTGAATGTTACTTATATTTTCGCTTTGTAATATAAATGTTTCTCGAACTCTGCGTTCAAAAAGTCTGCAGTAATTCTCGAGAATTTGCGGCATAAATAAGGCATTTGATCTCGATAACTTGCGGCGATCGATACAGCGATTTTTGGATTTGAGAAACGAGATTTGAGGTGGCTCGTTGAATCGGATGTGTTTGAGAACAACTCAACCAAGCTTAATACCTGACATAGTACCGGATAGTTGAAAACACGTAAAAATTTTTGTGTTTCATGTGAATTTGATTACCGTAAATCCTCTAATTAGTCCCCGGGGACTTATTATTTCGTAAGCTCTAACACTGCTGCAGCAGACAGAATTGATATATCTTTGTGCGTTGAAGAGAAAATTGAATCATACGCACAAAGCGTTGTTGTTTATTAAAAATAAATTTGCATTGTCTGTTGTGCTTTGTTCTGGACAGTCGCCGTGTTTACAACTTTGAAATGATGAAATATCACTCGACCAAATCCGAGCGTGGCTTGAAAAGTTGCCCTTTTACGTGGGCCACGTGACTCACGTAACTCAAGTTTCAAGTAAAAACACGTGAAAAATTTTGACACCATTCGACTCAGCGTGGCCGATTTAGGGGGAGTACCCGCGAGCATGACATCCGGAAACGTGAGCCCGGAAAAAGGCTTATTTGAGCCTTTTCCATCCGCGGGTCAGTTTTTCCTGCGCTTTAGGTTAGAGTGGATTGTGTTAAATGCTTTGCAGACGAATGACGCTTTCCTGTCTTTTACTACAGAGGGGGGGACTTATTTGAGGGGGGACTTATTGGAGGATTTACGGTATTTCAATATGAGAAATTCTGTACCTCAACCCAATACAATTGTTCATTGCTTTTGCCTCTAGCCAAATAACGAATCACTCTCAACCCAAATAACAGCCTTCAATTGTTATTTAGGTTCTTCTTTCTCCTTTTGTGTGCAAGTATTCTTTCGCGCACAGTTCATTTGAGTTCATTCACACCTCTGAGAACTGGGATTTTTTGGTGTCGACTGCGCTTTGCCGTAGGCAGTACGCGTCTACGAAATTTACTATGGCGACCGGCATTCATACATTTGGAAACGATTTTCTTTCTCGCCATACACTACAAAGAACGCGAGAATGCTTTGGCTGAGCCCGGATGCCAATACGAGGCACCAAAACTAATTCGAAAACTGCTGTCACAAACTGCCGCAAACGTTTCCCTCTTTCTGTACAAGCCTGAGGTCGTCATGGGAATAGTGTATAGAGCGAGAAGGAAATCGCCTTTGTCTTTTAAAGAGAATAAAGCCGAAATTGGTTCATAAATGTATTTTCTAATACGCTTACAAGAGCTAAATGAAGTGTGGATTTTAATTTTTTTGCCGATTGCCGACTTCAGAAAATCAAATTTTTGTTTCTACGCACAGGATTTTTCAGGAAAAAACGTTCTTTGCTTAAAAATATGATCATGGTACATCCGGTGAATGGGAAAAAATCGAATGTTGTTAATGAAAACAAAATCCACATTTCTTTGCGAACATTAAAACACTATTTAAAGTACGCATTTAGCTAATACTTCTTCTTGCTAATTTCTGCGCATTGCGTTTTCGACCAGTTGTTTGGAAATTATTGGCTATATTCCTGGATGAATAGTTGGTTTTGTTGGAATTCTGCTTGTTGATTTTGGCTATTGTCTTCCGCTTCATTATTTAACGACTCTGTGTGTGGCTATTTAATTTCAGTTTTATTCTTACCGTCTAGTGGAACGGGTTAAAACACTTGGACCAATTAAAAAAACGATTAAACCATTCATCGTTTTACTTCGACGAATATGCTTCGCACAATTTTTTTCTCAGTGAGTATTTTGCAAATCTACGACCATATTTCTAACCAGTAACAGAAAAACGGGAAAAAGATGGTGTATTCGGGAGACCATTGCTATCTAAGTCGCAATTCGGTTTACATCATAACAAGGGGGATAAGGTTTAAAAGTACCGCGTTTTTTGGTTAATGGTCCCGTAACTCTGATTTCGCCGTAAGGATTCAAGCAAGTGAGATACCGTTTGTCAGCATTATCAGATCCTTGCCCCGATGGTCAATTTCCCCTTTGAATCCTGAATTTCTGGAAGAAAATCTAGGATAACTTTGACTTCGAGTCAAAAATCCGGGCGGGATATAGGAGTGCCAGCTCCACAGATCAAGTGCTTTCCAACGGTATCTCACTCGCCCGTATCCCTGCCCCGATGTGTGCTGGGCGTCAGAGGGCAAAGTGGTGGGTGCAGAACAGCGACTTAGTCGATTTAAAACATGAAATACAATGAAAATATAGTTTAAAAGTAAGTACGACATCGTAAAAAATGTGCGTTTTGGATTTGGGTTGGTGGGATAGTTTGGATGCAATTAATAATGGAATATTCTTCACTGATAGCTTATTGGGGATTTTTCCGATATCCTGGGTCCGTTAAATGTATTCGATCTTTTTTAAATCATATATTAGATACGTTAAAATCTTGTAAATAGGAGAAAAATACGGTATCATATGTGTAGTAAAGCGGTTAGTAATATTTGTTAAAGTTTGTGTTCAGAATCGTGTGATTCCGATAATTCCAAAAGCCAAATTACGAATCAGTAAATAAAATATGGTTGCTTTACTACATTTCAGTCCATGTGCCTAATTTGGTCAATGCTGTATACATTGGTGCTATGCATAGACTTGAATCAGCCGATTAATCCGGCATTATCAATACATGAAATGTTGGATGAGGATCTGGATACGTCACCTACTGTGATCAGATCGGCCTTCATGGAAATACGCAGACAGTTCCACCCGGACATATGTCGACACAGGCATCCGGACGCGACAGAAGAACAGTTTCATATTTGGGAGAACAACCATAAGATTATGGAGGACGTCTATCGCAAATACGCTGAAAATCCTAATGCGAACACCAGACATACAAATCTGGAAAAAGCGCCACCTAAGCCAAATGGAGACCTGGCACCTGTACAGCACGGAAAGGAGCGTAATACACGAAGCGTAATTCCATACGCTTACATGTTTTTCAGCGGGGCATCACAACCAATTGTAAGCAAAACCCTCGATGCTCTGTTTAATGACGGGCAAGTTAGTACTATAAGTTCGAGTAAGTTTTTATATACAGTCAAACCTCGTTAAACCCCCCCTCCGGGATTTCTTATTGACAGGTTTGTGGCCGGTATTTCGTCCAAAAAACTCCAGTTCATCCATTAGTATAAAAGAATAATCCATACTAACGAATGATTTCTAACACCAAAGGAGAATCCCATTGTGTTTGCTCCTGAGAAAATAATTTTTGATTACGCAAATTCTAGGCTTTGAGAGCGAGATTCTTATTTAAGATGGATTGACTACCCCCATTGGACAGCCATACTCATTTTTCCAAGTCACTCACTCAGTCACTCAAATATTAATTATTCAAGGTTCAAATTTGACCCCGCGGACGGCAGGCCATCTGCCCAGGGTCATTTCTGCAACTTGATTAATTGTTTTTTGATAATATTAAAGCACCCCGGGACAAGTAGGCAAAGAGCATCCCTAGCTTATAAAATTGGGGTTAATAAAATTAAAAAGTGAATTTTTTCATAAAATAGCTGTGTTATGACGACAGGAATTTTGGGAGAAGTCTTCTAAAGTGAAGAAACATTTATGGGTATTATGACCCAGTAATGTGATTGCTTGAGCACATAGTGCTCTATGCCCGTCTTGATTAATTAATTTTCGGCAAAAATCATGATTGCTTTTTGGAATCTTTTTACAGTACTCTCTTCCAGTGATGTCAAAACCTATAAAAAACTATCGATAGTTTTGCAAAACTATCCGATAGTTGCGAACTATCCGATAGTTTCCAAAACTATCCGATAGTTTACACATTCAAGCAAAACTATCGATAGTTTTGCAAAACTATCGATAGTTTTCTGAAACTAATATTAGTTTTCTGAAACTAATGTTAGTTTTAAAACCTAACTTTAGACATTCGAATAGACATTCGAAAGAAAAATTCATTTTATTGGTTTGGCGGGAAAGTCTTTTCGGTTTTTGAAAGCCAATTTTTATTCATCCAGAGCAAAGCTTTTCTTGAGTGTTATATACCGTTGGATAGCCCATTTATTTCTCTGTTAGACTGTCAACTGGTTATTTTTGGCAACTTTCATCGACAAAATACCTGAAATTTTGGCACTGCACAAACCAATGGCATTGCGGCTTTTGTAGACAAGGTTTAGCTCAACGACATACTTTTTACAGAACAAAATATGATTTTATGTTCTGGGAGATATCATCGCTCAAAGTTGAGACATAAACCGCAAAAATCGCAAAAATCGAAATTTTCCATTTTTCTGGTGGTGTCATTCACTAAAATTGTCATATCTCAGCAACCATCAAACGAAAAAATATTCTGTAAAAGGTAAGTATTAGAGCTGAAATTGCTCTACAATATTGCACAATTGGAAATAGAATACCTAAGTTTTTTGCATACAAAAGATATAAAAATAGCTCAAAAATCTGTGATGTCAATTTGTCTCAGGTAATCATAGATATCCATTCATTTTCTTTGGAACAAAAAGCATTGTTGGGCAGACAAAAGTCTTGGCTATCATATGGTATATAACACTTATAGGCACTCTTGCGTTATGTGAGAAAAAATAGATAAAACAAAACCGAAAAGACTTTCCCGCCAAACCAATATAAAACTAACAATGGCTTTTGTCTTTCGAATGTCTAAAGTTAGGTTTTAAAACTAACATTAGTTTCAGAAAACTAATATTAGTTTCAGAAAACTATCGATAGTTTTGCAAAACTATCGATAGTTTTGCTTGAATGTGTAAACTATCGGATAGTTTTGGAAACTATCGGATAGTTTGCAACTATCGGATAGTTTTGCAAAACTATCGATAGTTTTTATAGGTTTTGACATCACTGCTCTCTTCCCAGCACATATTTTTTGGAAGTAGAGCACTGTAATTCAATAATGATAGGAATTTTCGGATTTTTAAAAAAATTGACCATTTTCGGATCGAAAAAGGACAGAGTGACTGTGTGTATGCCGAGAATTTTTATTACTTTAGAGAAGTGAGGCAGAATTACTGGTTTTCTAAAAATTAGTTCGATAGCTCCGTGTGGAATCACCCCTCTATCTCAAAATTCCTGTTCAAATATGGTTGTAAAAACACTGTATTGGTCTGCTACAGAAATTTTTTGAGAAATTTTTTATGGAATTCCTTGAGTGACTGACTGAGTGGGAAACCCTGAGGATTCTCCAGGAAGAAATGTCCTCGGGTATGTAATTTTTTATTTTGTAAGTTGCAAATTAAAGCAATTCAGAATAAAAATTCCACAAATATTCGGGGGTGTGGCAACACGAATTTGAAACCCTTTTATCCTAATTATCGAGTGTATCCGGTTTAGGTCCGGCAAGTTTGTGTTTGCTAAATTTTGGCTTTTCCACTCCTTTTGTTATGCATTTCGAAAGCTGAAAATCCGGTCTATGTACTTTCTTATCCACTCTTCCTTTCAAAATAAGGTTGGCTAGGAATTTATTATGGGTAATTTTCCCGTCGGGATCTGAACGCGCACACAGTCGGGACACCCACGCCGAAGGCGTTGTCGCGAATAAGCCTTTACGATTCACTCGTCCACAGTTTTAGACACCAAGTGCTACAGGCATTTCTATAAATAGAAAGAAGTTGAAAGCATTTTATAAAACAATTTTTAGAAACGACTTGCGTGTGGCACAGTCGTCGTCCACTTTGGTGCAGCTCTGACTGCCCTGGAGATGGACATATGTGGGAACCAATTGCATTGCATTCAGGTAAATCAGGATTTGCAAAGGGCTCGTTAAAGCGGGACATGCCGAGTAGTGAATTACCGAATATGCCTTTGTTTGGATCGACTTGTTTGCTTGGTAAAAAAGCTCTTTGTTGCAGGTTTGCTTTTAACATCCACTGTATATTTTAGCACACGCGCGCATTGACTTTATTTGCTGTTATTAATTTAACACTCTGCTTGACAGAACGAATTACCTTTCTCTGACATGATTTTTTTTCTTTTAATGATCTGTCTTTTGCACATATGATGGGAAAGTGTTATGAATGAGAGAGCAAGACATTGACTGCTAAACCTGAATTGCGTAATTGTTATGCCACACTGACTGACTTCATTTCGCTAAATTACTGAACCTTATATGTGAGAATACGTGATGTGAATACTCCCCTTTACAATAGCGCCATGCTTCTGTTAGTCTGTTCTTCCATGAGGGATTTTGCTGCTCGATACAGATCAACTCCAGGGATCAGTCCTAAGAAATGTGTCAGCTTTCAGTCTGGTCGGTATGAGAATGCCAAGGATTAGCCAACATTTTCTGAAATCTTTTTTGCTAGTTTTAACAGTTATTGAAGGTGGGAAGTTGTGAGAGAAATTTAGATTTAGATCTCCGACACAAATTTAACATTTTGTGCTGGGAGGAGGGGCAGGGAGGTCGCCATGGGCGGTTCAATGCGGTGGGAAGTACTGTCTGGCCTCGTTTATCCGGACGTACACTTAATCGGACGCTCCTTTATCCGGGCGGTTTTGACCGGCACGGATTTTTCCATACAAATTTTCTTCGATTATCCGGACTGAATTGGGAATTTGTACAGAAAAAACAAAAGGGTCCCCTTTTGATTTAAAATTTTACGAATTTTTTATATTTTTTTGGCAAAAATTTCTAATTTTAGGCGCGAATTTAAATTTTTTATAAAATTATGCTATTTTTGGCATTTTTTCGCAAATTTACTGCAATTATTATTTAATGCAATTATGAAACAAAATTTTTGGGCGCCAATTCAAATTCGAGAAATTTTAAAAAACCCAACTCTCAGTTACCCGGACAGAATCGGCCGGTCCGATCGAGTCGGATAAACGAGATCAGACTGTTATAGTCCATTGCGGCGCTTATGGTCTTTATTAGCGCAAGCTTAGATTCTACTATTGTTATATTGATAACTAGCGCGCTAACGCGCGCTAGCGCGCGGGGAGTCTATATCAGTATGCCTTTTCTGTTCTAACTTCACCCACATTCCAAGAGGGAAGAATGGGCGCTCCGCGCTCGACCACAGGAATGGCTCGCCACCTGCGGTGGCTCGCAAACTCAGACTCAGTCTGAGTTTGGCTCAGTCTGAGTATGGCTCAGTCTGAGTTTGGCTCAGTCTGAGTCCCCAGGCACATCCAAAAATTCGGGACAGACAGAAATAAGCACTGGTAAGAATGACCTTCTCAAAAATTCGGGACAGACAGAAATACTGGCACTCCCAAAAATTCGCGCGCGCGCGCTCGAATCTGACGTCAGATTCGGACTCAGCGCAAAAAATTACCCATATAACACGCGCGCGCGCTGCGTGCGCGCTTGCACGCGCGCGCGGTCGAATCCGACGTCAGATTCGAATTCCCCGTAGTCGAAAACCCCCGGGTCCCCGAAATTTCGACCTGAACTGGCGAAAAACTATGAACTACAAAATTTGTAGTTTGTAATCAAAATTCGGGACAGACAGAAAATAAGGGATCAAAGATCAAAACGTGCGGCGGAGGGACGCACGTCACTAACTTACTATAAGGATAAACATAAAGCGGGAAACAGGTACAGTCGACTCTCGATATACCGCACACATCGGGTCTGGCGATTTTGTGCGGTATATCGAAGTGCGGTTAATCGGGTGTGCGGTATATCGAGAGAATTTTGTATGCAAAAAATCCTTCCCTTGCAAAGTTGTGCGGATAAACGAAACACGATTTTGATGTTGCTCAGCTCCTCCAGCGCGACATGCGACGAATGGTTGTCCAACACCAACACGATTTGACGGCCAGCAGCTTTCATCTTGCGGTTCAGCTTTCCGAGTTTCGTCCATATTGTAGACGTCACGGCCCAGGTATCCGTCGAGTAAAGCGCGGATGTTCTTTTTTGCTTCGTTTGCCGCTTGAGGGTCGACACTACCTGCTTCGCCATGAGTAATGTATCCTTTGACGCCGGTTCTCTTCTTGAACTTCTCGAGCCATCCTAGGGAATAGGCGAAATCTTGAACATTGAGTTGAGCACCGAAAATTTTTGCCTGTTCTGCAACGAGATCGTCCGAAAGTGGGACACCGTGGGCTTTCTAAAAATAAATATTTCTTATAAACTAAAACAAGTTCCTCATAAAATGTATAAATTTTTTCTTTTCTTAAATTTTTCTTTTCTTAAATTTTTCCTTCAGGTTGATAAAGCGCAAAAACTTACCTTATCCTTTATCCACATGAGCAATGCTTCCTCGAGTTGCGGATGTTGACCTGCCTTATGACGCAGGGTTTTCTCGCTCGGATCATCGATGCTCAACCACTTGTTGCTTTCCTTCAGCACATCGTAAATTGTTCTACGTGCAGGCGCTTCATCGAGCTGAAATCGTTGTTGAATCTCTGTGGCGATATCTTCAGGCTTCGCAGACGGATGGTCTCGCTTGTAGGCACAAATTGCTCTTTTCGCTGCGTCGCTGAGTGCCAGACGCTTTCGCTTAGCAGGCTTTGGAGCTAGAAATTCCATTGTTGAGAAGCGAGCTCTTTAAATACTGTTCTTAATTTCAAATAAAATATGTCTTGCGAGGATGTTAAAAATTATGAATACAACAAAATTCAAAATTATTGAACTGATATTTTTCTTTGTGCGGATAAACGAAAAATTTTACATAGAAAATTTCACTTTGGTTTCTCAAAAACCTGTGCGGTATATCGAGTTTAACCGCACAAAATGCGGTATATCGAGAGAATTTTGTATGAAAAAAATCCGTTCCAGCCAGATTTGTGCGGTAAATCGAAAGTGCGGCTTATCGTGTGTGCGGTATATCGAGAGTCGATTGTAATATTAATCTGGCAAATTTCAGTCAGTATTCACCGGGTATAATTTTCCATAATCGTCCGGCTCTTGAATTTCTAAAACTAGAGATTAGTTATGCTTTCGAGTGCATTTAACAATTTTTGCTTTACTGTTAAAATTACATTTCATCTATTCTTATCGATTAGCAATTTATATCTGCTCAAACAAAATCGCATGTCTGGGGCGGTGTCCGCCTCCAAAAACGTTTTTCTCTCTGGACTGAAATCACGGATACCCCGTTTTAGGGTAGGTTTAGTTTGAGAGATTTTTTTCAGACCCCCGGCACACACCAAAATGGAGTAATGGCCCCCTATACTCCTGGCCCAAAATGCTAAATTTCTCTGCGCTACACTTTTTGGGGCGTGTGATAGCTCATTTTGCTCGTTGGGTGCTGGCGAGAACAGATTTCTAGGAATTTGGACCTACTTTTCTATTTTTGGCCCAAAAATGGCCATTTTTTTGTCAAAAAGTGGGCTTTTATTGCGAATGAACAAAAAGATAGGAAAAGGCCCCAAATTTTTTTCCATATATATCGAATCGGCCCGCTGAATTCGAATCCGGGATCAGAATTTACCTGGAACCTTCTGGAATATTCTAGAAGTTTCCGTTATAGGTCTCCTATGCGCGGCGAAGGCGTTACTCTTGTTAGTTTATTATGGCGCATGAATGGCATAACCCATCCGCTATTACATGCACAAAATCTTCCGGCAAAATTGAAATGAGATATCGTATTTAATTAAGTAGCCCACACTGCCTTTATTGCTAATTAATTTCGGAAATTTACTAAATTTTATAAATTGTAGAGTCGATAAAGAACCTCTGCACTATGAAGGAAGTTGGTTTGACACAGAAGCTTTAAAATTAATTAGTTGTCTTTACTATACGCCAAACGACAAAAGGGTAAGAGACCACGGGCGTTGTGGAGCGCTGAATTGCATAAAAGACCATGTGAGCTATTTAAACAGATCTGTATCATTAAAAAACTTTACCTATTGACGAAAAGAAATTAAAAAAGAAAAGAATAAAAATAGATGATATATTTTGCTGCCCCCATACTATTAGGCCACCTTGAGCATAAAAGTATGTCCTTATTAAACCTGTTTATCTTATACAATAGGGTGATTTTCACAAGAGCTTCGCACCAAAATTTTAGTAAATTGTATACTCTAGGGAAAAAATTTAAATGATTAGTACAGCGATAAATATAAATTGAATTACAGATAAACATGGTTGTGAACATAACTGGACCTAAGGGCATTTGCAATACTGTATTTATGTTCGGCGGTCGGGGAATAATGTCCTCCGGCAGTATCCATTTTTATGCGCCGGATGGCAGTTTATTAACACGGTGGCTTAAAATAGACACTTAGATTTGATTAATTTTTTCGAACTGTTTTATATACAATTGTCTTATTTTGTACTATCGTCTAAATCTGCTCATTGAAATTATTTCGACTTTCCATCGAAATACTCACAGCAAAATTTCCATTTCGCTTTTTTCACACCTGAAATGAAACGTGTTTACTTATATCTGTCATCGTTATATCTTCATTACCCATATTTCGACGTAGTAGGCGCAATTTATCACCTGAGTGCTGTAATTTGGTGACTTGGAACAGAGAGGTTCACCTGTTCATTTTTATTTGAATTGCCGCCAAAATTTACCGACTCGTAAAATTGCGCCTACTCGGACGAAAAAATCCATGAATATGTAATCAGTTTCATTTTTCGCATCCACATTCATATTTGTCGCTTTTTACATTCCACGTATTGATATGAGACTGAATTTGAAATCGGATTTGGGCGGACAGGAGGAAAAAGTAAAAACGAAACATCACAGAGAAAGTGTCTGAGCCATAACATCAAAAATCAGATGTTTTTAAATAATAAAATGTGATATATTTTTCGAGAAATATCCCTGTAAAAGGGGCCTAAAATTGTCCAAATATACTCGTCAAATCCAAAGCCTCCTTTAAGGAAATGTACTATATTGTTGTGTGTACTATATTGTTGCATGTTTCTAATTTAAATACCGTAAGTCCTCTAATTAGTCCCCAGAGGACTAATGTTTCGTATCGGATCTAGAGGAGTTACATCAAAAATTTAAACTTTGAAAAAATTTGGAAAAAAAACCATTTTTTGGGCGGATAGACTTATTTGAGGAGGGACTTAGTGGATGCAGACTAATTAGAAGATTTACCGTATATTATTATATATTTGTTAATAGTATTAGTAAATTTTTTTAACTTTATGATATCTTTAATAACACTAAATTATCTAGGTTAACGTTTCTTTAGATTTCCAAAAGTCGTTCAAAAATTTGGAAAAATTAGCAAAATGAGTCAAAGTATCGGTTAGAGAGTAAACCGATCACTAGTTAATACTTGTTTTACCTTTGTTGTCAATTATGTTACATTATGTAAATGTATAATCACCATATAATGGCAAAAATGAAATCATGCCCTCAAATATAACGACTTCCAAAAATGCTTTTTTCAAACTTCAAACTTTTTGCGAATTATAAAGACCGGTGCCGTCAGTTGCACGCCACTTTGCACATTCGGCCCTTCAAACGGCGCGCAGCTAGCCGTAGAAGGAGATTGTGTAACAATAGTTACAAGCATTAATTATATAATAACATATCGTAAATCCACCAGTCTCAGAAGAAGCTTAAAACTAAAAGTATTCATAAGAGTTATTTTCTTAAAACCCAAAAGGTGATAATTACCACACAATGGATAAGACACTGTGTCTCTTCTCTGTTTTGAAACGAAATATGTGTATGCTCTAATTGTCGCTTGGGAGATTAGTGAACAACAAATATATATAAAAGGATGTGGTAACTGTCGTAGTGGGCATTTTGCAACGGAGAACAACATTACGTATGTAAATGCAAATTATCTACATCGTGAGAAAGACTGAAACAAAGGAGGAATGTGTAAATATTGTAAATTTGTAAATATATTTTATTCAGATATAGAAGAAGATTGTATAACAATAGCTACAAGTATTAATTATATACCGTAAACTTTCTAATTTAATCCCTCCCTCTAATTTTGCCCCCTCTTGAGGTCGATTGAATTATTTTACCCCCTCAAATTTCCATACATTTTGTATGGACTTTTCGACCCTCTAATTTTACCCCTCCCTCTAATTTTGCCCCCCTCCAGAGCTCGATTGAATAATTATACCCCCGGGGGTTAAATTAGAGAGTTTACGGTAATAATATCTCTTATATCCTCCAATTTCAGTCCGCCTTCAAATAGGCCGCTCTCTGGACTTCTTACGGAAAAATAAGTCCTCCAAAATTGGTTTTTTAGAAATGTCTAATTGTTTGGCTTGGATTTTAATTTTTTTACATACAATTCAATACAAATTTTGTTATTTTAACCGAACTTTGAAACATTTTAACAAAAAATAAAAAATTTCCTCAAAAATGTCAAAAATTATATTTTTTTACAAAAGAATTTAGCGCCAATTAAAAATTAAATTTTGCAAAACTTTCGCTGCCCTTTCGGCGCGACGCCAAAAATATAAGTCACTTCAATTTAGTCCCACCTCGAAACAATAAGTCCTCCGAGGGAATAATTAGAGGATTTACGGTTTGGCCAATCTAACAATAATATAGAATATACAACAAACATAACGAAGTTTGATTAAAGCAAACAACTGCTCATGCTTACTGTTTCTATCTCCGATATGAATGTAGCTTTGTAAAATTGAACGTAACTGTCATTGATATCGACGAATTTCCGGAAAGAAAGTCAATATAAGTGTAAAATTCTGGGCATTGTTCGATGGTAACGGCGGGGTTGCTAAAAATTTAAACCAAACATAATATTTAACATAATGTTTTTACAAATAACATGTTCCCTTCAATTCATATTCTACAAGCACCGTGGGACTCCCAACGGGGCTTAGTGAGAAGGTTTAATCAGAGAAAGGGAGTCTAAGTTCCTTCACATTCCAAGGTCGTGCGCTCCACGCCCGCCTTTCACTCCAAGTTATTGTCAATAGTCATTGTTAATTTTCAGCGAGGGCTCTTTCAAAAAGAAAAAGATGTTTGAACAGTTATTTCAACAACTTATATAAACTTTGTTCTGTTAGCATCATATTGCGAAAGTTCTACTAAAATAATACATTAACAAAAAAAACTCAAAGGTGCAACAAAGAAAAGGTTATTTCGTTTATATATTTAAATAAAATATATGTCTACCCCGTTGGTTCGAAGACGTGAGTCATATAATGTCTAATTGATTCCGTAGAGAAACACAGTTCTCCTAATGTCCAGTGATGGCAGTACACTCTGGCCAGCTCATACCTGGAATAATAACAATAAAATGACATTGTACATTTTCTCATGCCTTAAAATATATTTTGTTGTTCAATTGATTTTGTTATTTAGGTGAATTTGCAGGTGCAAGGGACATTCAGACAAAATTGCATCATGAAGAGGACAAAGCCTTAACCCTTCATTGCCGGACCGTAGAATTTTGCTGATTTTTTGGTATACAGAACACATTTGGGCTCCTAATAACGGGAAAAAATATTATTTTTTGAAATTCGATCAAAAATGTCGATTTTCATGGGCTCGAAAATTTGGCGCGAATTCAAATTTGCGCCAAAAAAAATCAGATCCTGCACGGAATTTGACAAGCTTATTGAATTCTGCGCAGTCTATTTACTGATCACAATTTTCGCCAAAAAAAATCAGATCCTGCACGGAATTTGACAAGCTTATTGAATTCTGCGCAGTCTATTTACTGATCAAGTTTTTATTTCCGCGAAAGACGCCAAATTTCGAAAGTTATACAGGTTTTTAGAAATTGCAAAATTGACGCTGACCCCCCCCCCAAAGAATTCGGCAATTTTCCTCGATTTTCGGGGTATGTCTTGAAAATAATAAACCCTTTTCAGGCCAAAATCGTAGATCGAGCTGTAAACAAATTGCATATTCTGATTCAGGACAAAAAGTTAATTATATAACAGCAATATCAGATTTGAGCTAGGAGGCCAAAAAATTGGCGAAAAATTGCTCCAAAGTTTGTGTTCCAAGTTTGGAACACTCGGAAATGAAGTGCTAAGAGCATGTTTTATCTTAAGATGCCCTTAAGGTTTGTGAAAATAGTTTTAACGTAAATAACAGTGAGTCCGATGTTCAATAAATATTCGAAAAGTACAAATTTTATTATTTTGGATCAAACACATGTTATATGCTTTAATGCAAATTAAGCTCATAAAATTAACCGAAAACAGAGCCTCATGTATAAACTATTGATTGCGAGTAATTATTAAGAAGGTCTGTGTATGTTTTATAACAGCTACACAAAAAATTCATTGAACAATAAACACTTATCTGCAAGGTTCAAATATTTCGCCAATAAATACAAAATCACGCAACAAAGATGCACCGGTATCGCACATATTGAGAGCGGGGTACGCAACGCTGCAAAAATTAGACTAACTGTAATTTCATATAAGGCGGAAGAATATTAAAAACGATATTTTGTAGCAAAGTTTTTCATGAGTGACCAGAAATATGAATCAAGAATGAGATGCCATTTAAAAAATAACTACTAAGCACAATAATCCAAAAATTCCTCTTATAGGAAACTATATTCCCATGCCTAGCAAATAGTTACTTAAATATTTTCCACCATTTCAAGTCACTTCAGGGATTTTTCATATGCACCACTTGATTATGCACTCAGGTAAATTTCATATTAAATTGGCGCTGGAACAAAGGTTCAAGATTTGCAAAATTTTTTATTAGACCATTTGATTGGAGTGCAGTTATTTACGGATTTGTGGGCAAAGAGAGTTTGACTTTTGAATTTTCCGAAAGGACTTGCCAAGTTTTGGCGTTATGGCAACATAAAGCCCAAAAAGCGGGATTGCCTATTTTTTATCACCAAACCTTGCGCTTCTGGGTCGATTTAGTCAAAAATATTAATGTGACATTCGCAAAAATACGTTATATATTTTGCGCATACTCAAAATGTGTAAACTTTTAGGACCTATATCTCACCACAAAATAGACCAATTTAAGTTTCCTTGCCAAGTATACTAGAACCAGTCCCGACTTTTTACTTATTCAAAAAACAAAATCTCGATTAGATCTAGTAAATTATTAAATTTTTAAGTTTGTCAAAAATGGCCAGAATAAAAAAATAATAAAGCCAGGTTGATTTAGTCGGAACGTTCTTTAATATTTAAAAAATGTGCATTTTTAAGAAAAATTCAAAATTTGGCAAAGCTAGAAAAATTCAGCCGAAGTAGGCAAAATGTGTGAAATTTGGCCGTATTTTCGCAAAAATCGGGCCTAAAATATTAACTTGGGTACTAAATCGGCTTTTAAGCGAAATAATTAGTGGCAAAAATGCCAAAAATGGGTGAATTTGCTGTTTAGCAAATTCACTGTTTTTGTGTTATGTGGGCATAATGCCAAAACTATAATATAGTGTCTGAAACAGCTTCTATACAAATGGTGCGATGTGGCCAGGAATCGCACGAAAATCATCAAGAAGCGGACTTTTAGATGGTATGATGTTCTTCCTATAAAACAAGCATGACAACGGACCGACCTTTTGCCCGGTCCGGTCCGGTCGACCCCCCGGTCCGGTCCGGTTTGGTCCGGTTCGGTCCGGTCTCTAAAAGGTCAAAAATTTTTCGCGGCGCTACCTTCGGTAGCGCCGAGATTTTTTCACAATTTTTTTTGTAAAGGTGTTTTTAGGGTATACTCTTTACGAATCTGCAGTTATTTTTTCCGTATCGCATCAAGAATTTTAATTTTTGGTCCAAAATTTTGGCCAAAATTTCGAGAAAATTGGTTAATATTTTGTGAAATTTTGGCCAAAATTTGCATTTTTCACCATTTCACAAATTGCAGATTTGTGATTAGTGCATCGAAGTTAGCACAAAACGCTTAGACGTGGAAAATATTTGCGACTTAAAAATGGCCGAAACCGAGTTTTATAAGAGAAAAATACATACAAACAGCAAAAAAGCGCCGCAGGCGAATATTTTGGAAAAATAGCGACGTACAATAGAAAATGGAAGGAAAAATAGCGCCGCAGGCAAAAATTTTTATAAAAATTGAATTCTTTGCCAAAAAACCTACATTGAAAATTTTTAATATTTCAAAAATTACAAAATTTTTTGCCGCCGAAGGCATTCTTAGGGGTGCTTGTTAAGTTTTGGTCGGTCCGGTTTGGTCCGCCGGACCGGCCACCCCCCGGTCCGGTCCGGTCCGGTGCCCGGTCCGGTCCGGTTGTCATGCTTGCTATAAAATATGATGTTCTTCCCTTTTATTGAAAATGGTACCAAGTTATCTTGCGTAATATTGCAAGACTATTGCAACTGTGTTTCGCTTTATATTTCCAAAGAGTACTTCATTGAGAATACAAACCATTTCACACAAGTCGCAGCATTCTCTTTGTCATGCACTTCGCATGTTCGGGTAGTCGAACTAATATATAATGCGCTTCCAATGTCATTTAAATAATACCATAATTCACTGCAACACTCACAATATTCTTCGTTTCTAAATGAAGTAGCCTACAGTACATTTGACATCGAAGAAAACTCACATAGATATAGTGCCAGGAAAACGTAAAAATTTCAATGCATCTGTTTTCCCGCAGGTGCGCGTTGTTTCATTATAAACACATTTGGTATATTTCAAAAGTGCACTAAATTAAAATCGCAAATTATACTAGATTTCTTTGCTCGGTAAAACGTCTACTCCGGAACGTATTTATATTGCGAGCCAGTCCTGTGGTCGGGCGCTCCGCGCCCACCCACAGGACTGCGGCGGCTCGCAAACTCAGACTCTGTCTGAGTTTGCCTCAGTCTGAGCCTCAGACTCAATGATAGCGCTGTATAGAATGCACCTCCAGAAAAAACCGATTCTGACGTCAAAATTAAGCACTGGATAGAATGAATTCCCAGGAAAAACCGTTTCTGGCACGAAAATTAAGCGCTGGATAGAACTGTTCCAAATGAATTTTGTGAAAATTTTGTCTATATTTAGCTAAATTTTGACCTCAAATTCCGATTCCCCACTTAAAATTACCTAAAAATTAAGCATCCGTAAGAATGAACCTCTGAAAAACGAAATAAGCACCCCTTAGAATGCACTCCAAAAACGTGAAATGGAGGGAGGGTCAGACGTCACTAACTTACTATAAGGAACAGTAGAAGTGATTCAGCGTTTGATCAAGACGGTACCTTTCGCCTCGATACCACCTATATCCGTGATCGTGTATGTGGGGGTTAATTAGAGGGGGTTAATTTGGGGGGGGGGGTAATTACAGGTAATACGGTATTTATGAAAGCAAACTGATGATTTGTAAGAAATAACACTCATATTTTTGTGATGCATTTCTATATTTACTCATACAATCTCTAGACCATAAGGATATGAGTTTCGACTCGATCTCTATGTTGCGACTCTATTCATGTTTGTGAAATTCTTCCATTGATATAATATGACATAATCAACATACTCGCACTTCTGTTTTCCAGAGTAATTGTCACGGTTCCTTTTTGCCATGACTTTGAGTAGGTCGATATCACATAGCGCGTGACTGCGAATGAGCTCCTCTCTAAATTTAAAAGTTAGAAATTCTGGCTTGAATTCAAATGAAATAATATATCTCAAACTCAAGCTTAAACGTAGAGCGGCTAAAATGGATTCTTTTCACACAATTTTAAAGCTTCTCAAACAATATTAAAGCTTATACGAGAGTGTTTCCTTTGTCAATTTCTTATTCTAACCATATCCGGTCTTCATGTGTTCAATTCTGTTAGATTTAGCTCATTATTGTGGTGGTTAAAGTTGAAAAAAAGTAAATGACTTGATCAAGAAAGTTCATAGTTAGTCGCGACTAACTATGAATTGACTAAACTTTCTTTTACACACTAAACTTTAATCGTAAAAATATTACGATTCCATGCATGAAATGTTTGTAGAACTTGTAGCATATTCATCACTGGTTTGAATAGATCGTATTGATCTAGGCTCCGTTGATTTGGAATCTCGAAGATTATGGACCACGATATAGCATAATACGGCGCCTACTGACAACAAAGTAGCGATTTGATTCATGGTAATCTGTATGTATTCATGCAGAGCGTAATCATTGGATATACGCACCGAATATCTGTAATTAAAGGGTGGAAATATCATATAGAAGTATTTTAGGTATATTGCCAACACTGATTTTTCTTCATGAAAATTCTTTCCAAATGCTCTCTAAACTACATAACCTTGGAGATCTTTGGCCAATAAAATTTATTTATGTTCGTTTTTGTTTATATATTTTTTACAATTATTCCATTTTTGCATATATTTTTTTGAAAATATTGCAAGAATCTGCTACATCTAACAATCAACAGTTGGATGTATTATTCTTAAGGAAGCCTAAGGATTTCCGAATACACCATCTTTTCCTAATTTTTCTGTCATTGCTTAATACGGTCGTATATTTGCAAAATACTCACTGAGCAACGAATTGGACGCATATTCAGTTAAAGTAAAAAGATGAATCAAATACAGAACCAAGCGATTAAACAGTACCACTATAGAGTAAAAATATAATTCCAAATAAACAGAGTTGTTAAATAATAAAGCGGAAGGCGAGCTGAAGGCAACAACCAAAATCAAGAAGAAGAATTCCAATAAATTAGCAAGAAGGAGTATAAGCTAAATGCGTACTTTCAATTGTGCTTTAATATTCAGAAAGGAATGTGGATTTAGTTTTCATTAACGACATTCAATTTTTGTTCCCTTCCGGAATAGAAAAAACATTTATGAACCAATTTCGGCTTTATTCTCTTTAAAAGACAAAGGCGATTTCCTTCTCGCTCTATACACTATTCCCATGACGACCTCAGGCTTGTACAGAAAGAGGGAAACGTTTGCGGCAGTTTGTGACAGCAGTTTTCGAATTAGTTTTGGTGCCTCGTATTGGCATCCGGGCTCAGCCAAAGCATTCTCGCGTTCTTTGTAGTGTATGGCGAGAAAGAAAATCGTTTCCAAATGTATGAATGCCGGTCGCCATAGTAAATTTCGTAGACACGTACTGCCCGCGGCAAAGCGCAGTCGGCACCTACGGAAATGAGACCAAAAAATTCCAACTCGCAGGAACATCGATAACATGCCAGACTGCATGCCAGTTGCCAAAGGTGTGAATGAAGTCTAAATGAACTCGAATGTAACCTGGCACCGAAAGAATACAAAAGGAGAAAATAAAACCTAAATGACAATTGAAGGCAGTTACTTGGGTTGAGAGTGATTCGTTATTTGGCTAGAGGCAAAAGCAATGAACAATTGTATTGGGTCGAGGTACAGAATTATATAAAACATTGTCAAAATTCACGGTGATGCTCGACCTGTGAAGGATTGGGAAGTTATATACAATATTTGACTTATTCGTCACACGTCGTTCTTTGCTCAATAAAAGCTTTTCAAAACTTACTACACGAAAGCTTTTCAAACCTTTTTAAAGGTTTGAAAAATTACTCCCCCTAAAATTGTTAATAAAAAACTGTTAATTATTTTATACAAACTGACCGAGATAAGTTGCTAAGGAGTGCATTGGACGAGTGATTCGGACGAGCTGATTTCTGTTTTCTCACCTATGAAATGGATACGATCACAAAGAACAAAAATACACAGAGAAAGTTTTTTATGTATATACACATAAAAATTTTTTATCGGTAAAGAATCTCTCCAATTCCCTCGTAATTTATTTGTCTGTTGAGCCGGGCTCATGCTCAAAATCAGTTACAAATAGGTTTACTCTGAAGCTTTCGTAAAAATTCAAGAGTAAAGAGACAAAAAATTGAATTCGAGAATCTTAAATCGAGATGCGGCATGTAATACACCGTTAAAGCCTTAGCTTTAATTTAAGCCATTAGACATATTTCTAGCATGTTCCAGAAAAAGTTATGACCAAAAATGGCGAGTATGGGGGCTTTTACCGGGAGGGGGGCTTTTACCGTACCAAACCCCGGTCGATTTCGCTCAATTGGCGCGAAGTATAAACATTTTTTCTTGGTTTAGAGTGTCAAAGTTTAGAATTTTTATGGGATGTTCTGGGCATGAAGATGCCCCGTGGTCCTAGAATGTCTCATAGCGCTATAATTCTTTCGGAATCGTGTTTAAATACGCAATTTATGTCAGGTATTGAGTTTGGCTGAGTCTGTTCTCGAACACAACCGATTCAACGAGCCACCTCAAATCTCGTTTCTCAAATCCAAAAATCCCTGTGTCGATCGAGTTCCCTGTGTGTTTTCGAGATCAAATGCCTTATTTATACCGCAAATTCTCGAGAATTACTGCAGACTTTTTGAACGCAGAGTTCGAGAAACATTTATATTACAAAGTGAAAATATAAGTAACATTCAGCAATAAATCATTGGGGCTTTCGAGATCATGCCATCAATTGAAGTCCATGCTTTCAATTTTATTTGTCAAAGCCCGAAGCGTCTCGCATTCTGTCTCGATTTTCCTTTGTGACATTCGGACGCGTGTGACTGTTGCGCATGTTTGGCTGCTCGCTTTCGGCTTGCCAATTCCCAGACTCGAATTCCTTGCAGAGAAGATTCCGGTATTCGTCGACTTTCTTAGTCCTCTGAGTAACACTAAAGGAATCTATTAAGGAACATTCGAGATTGTCACTAAAAATATATTTCCGCGTAAAATATTTACAAATTTTTAATCGAATTTTTTGGAAACAATTTCGTGATTCAATTTTATCGCAAATTTCCCTAACGCACGTCAGTACAGTCACGTACAGTCTTTTCTTTCTCTTACATTCACATAAATTGGAGTTGGAATTCGTGTAAATGTCAGAGAGAGAAAAAACTAAAGAAACTTATCATTGAAAAATATGCACAAATTTGAATAAAGTCAGAGATTTGCCACAGCGTTTCCATACAGTTTAAATTGGATCCCAAGTCAAGGAAAACGTTTTTAATGTTGCAATTTCAATCAAGGTTCGAATTTTTATCACTGATTTTGATATGTTATTCTAAAATAGTAGTAATACAAGGAAGGAGAACCCGCGGCTCTCGCCGCGAGCGTTTGGGTATTATTCGTACTCAACTATAGTTATTCTGATTGATTCGCTGAAGCCGTATCTTCCGGGAAACGCAAATATTCCCAGCGAGACCGCTGCCAATCGTCTTGTCTCGCCGAGAGGAAGCGATTAACGTATCACATGGCCAAATCCGAGCACCGATGGGTGTACTTGCCCTTTTACGTGACCCACGTAAGTCACGTAACACGTTTCACGTGAGCGGAGAATTAATCTGACGCCAGATTCGAGATCAGCGGGGTCGATTTACTATTGAGGGGTTCCATCAGATTGGCTCCAAACGCCGAAAAACATGAGTCGGATTCAGGGGTCACGTGACACTGTACACTGCGGTTTAGGTAAGAGTGGATCAATTAACCTATCTCTAACTATATGTACTACCAGGCAACGACATAAGTCCGTAGAATGAGATCGTAATCAGTTTCTTCTTTCCTTCCTTCTTCAATGTGAGTTAGACAGAAAAACACACGAAGAGAGAGTGGCCGCCAATTCAAAAAAGATTATTCATTCTACGGACTTATGTATATGACTATCGTTGCTGGTATATAACATTACGGATCTGATATTGGTATACTTTATCTATCCTATCTCTATCACTTTCTTATAGTGAACTGCTACTGTTATCGCCTTTGGAATCACTGATCTTAACATACAGTTATACACGTTGCAAAGTCAAAACTAATCGAACTCGAACTAACCTTTATACCTACATTAAAGCCTGCATTTTAGGATTTGTTCTCGTGGTCAAACAGCTCGGGATTTGGCTTCCGGTAGAGCTCAGCTTCTGATTTGAATTTACTGTACTCTGTAACACCTGAATAGTACATAGCCAAGAGTTCCTGAGAAGTAGGCAAGCTGGCGAAATTTTTCTGAATATTTCCCGAGCCCCGTGGCGGCGTCACTGCAACATCTCGAATATTTTTGACTGAGCGCGAAAATTGGAAACAAGTTTGAAACAAATTTGGCAAAACTTGGAGCGAATGAATGAGCTGGAAATATTTCAGGATAGATTTGTGTCCGTAAACATTAAATGAGCTGGGTAAATTTGTTCGGAAATAACAGACACATCGCCAAATGCTGTGGGAATTGAAAGTTGTAATTAACATTTTGGAAGCAGAACTTAAATCTGAGCAGTGTTTCCAAAAATGGCAGTTATAGCGATAGCACTATCCGGTGCGGCATAAGTACTGATGACGAATTTTGTCAGAACCGTAATTCTGATATTTTTGAAGGTCCAGGGGCCGATAGCTATCAAGTGCCAAGTTGCCAAGTCCGCGGTAGCTATCAAACATGCCAAGTTGCCAAGTTACCAAGTGCCAAGTTGCCAAGTTAGCATGAAAACTTGGCATTTCAGTCCTTATCAAGACTTGGCACCAATTACTTGGTAACTTGGTGCCAAGTTGCCAAGCCGAAAATAGTACATGGTAAAGTGCCAAGTTTATAAAAAAACGCATGATTTTTCAAACTTTTTCCAAAATTTGATGTTGATGACTCTATATCAACTTTTTCTCTAGATTCCGATACACTTTTCAGATTTTTTCAAGTTTACGATTTTTTCACTGAAAATGCACTATTTCGAAAACACCCCATTTTCGAGGCGATTTTCACTATATTTTACCAAGAACGTCTCAGATACCCATGGTGTCTTTGTAAATGTTGCTCAGGGCATTGAGTTGTACACGCTTGTTAACTTTTTTTACAAGACAAAAAATTTCAGATTTTTTGCCGAAATCCATTGGGTCCCCCCATGGTAATTTTTGGAAAATTTTGGTATTTTACTGTTTTATTGTTGCAACAAGTAATAAGAAACTGGAAATTTTATTGTAATGCTTTATTCGCTGCACAATTAATAAATGAACTTGGTAAATATCTGTTATTTCTCTTGATTTTCAATCAAAAAGTATGATCAAATAATGAATAGTCAATAAAAACAGTTAAACTGAGCACTAAAATTGTAATTTGTACCGAATTCATCGGTGTAATACATGAAATATATTATTTAAAATTGAATTTGTTGAACAGAAATAGTGAAAATTATTAACTCTTCATTGCCGAAGCCATACACAAAAGACAGAATGTCTGCATTACCATTAGCTTTCCTTTTGGTGTGCTGTCTTTATCAAAATCATGATGTCTGCCATTGTTTAATTCTCTTTTCTATGTGATCAATTTACGGACACACTCTTTGTATGAATAATGAACACTCATTCGTTTCTTTCTTTTTGTGAAGTCTCTAGCAAATCAAAAACGTATCCGATCGGATACACTAGGCAATGAAGGGTTAAGGAAATTAGATTTTCCATCAAAAAGTGCAATAACACAAATAATCGACAAATTAACAAACTTGGCATATTTTTGGAAAACTGCCAGGAAAATATACCAAGTTTCGAAATTTTTGATAGCTACCGCGGAACTTGGCAACTTGGCACCAAGTTGCCACGTTTTTGATAGCTACCAAGGAACTTGGCAGCTTGGCAACTTGGCATGCCAAGCTTGGCACTTGATAGCTATCGCCCTCAGATTTCCAGTGAAAGGTATTATTGTAGGCCAGGATCTCACGAGTTTGGCGAGCCTAAGGTTGCCTGGGTGTCGTTTCATTTCTGCTGAGTTAGGCCACGTTTTGTGCGGAGATCCTGAGAGCAGAGACCCCTCTCTATAGAGCAGAGACCCCTCTCTATATAAAAGCCATTTCGTTCCGTCCCGAGACCGCCGTTATAAAGAGGCTGAACTGTATTATTTACTTTCTTAAAATGATATGAATTGTTGGGTAAACTCCACTACCTAGTCGACGTGTGTGGTCCATTATTCAAGGATGATCTCGAATTCTGGGGTCTGGATCTAACTTCGGTAAATTTTAGATTAACGAATTTTTGCTATGAATTTTAACGGAAGTATATACTGTAGCTTCAGATGGAACCATGCTGCTGGATGACATACGGTAACCGTTGACGAATACCGTTAACGGTTGCAAAAAAATTCAGTGACTCAACGGGATACACAAGAGACTTTGGCTGAGATTGAAAGCCTGGACATGACCTCTGAGTCGTCCACTCAGGAGGAAACAGCGAAAAAGTTTGGCTGGCAGGAAGTTCCCTTGTACTTCATTTGTCTACAAGAAAACACACACAATAGGATAAAAACATGGCTAGTCGGGTCGGAAAACTCAGGCCGCGGGACGAAAAACACCTAATCTGGGCTTAGGCAAGCCCGTATTCAGAGCCAAAGTCCTGTTGCCAAAGTTCCTAAAGTGCAAATTTTTTGAACTTAAACTTTGAGCCTTTTGAGAATCAATTGTCAGAGGTGCGAATGACCTTTAAGTGAACTGTGCGCAGGAAAGAATACTTGCACATAAAAGGAGAAGGAAGAACCTAAATAACAATTGAAGACTGTTATTTGGGCTGATGATTCGTTATTTGGCTAGCGGCAAAATTGGAGCCAACTTTTGTTCAAGAATAATAAATTTTTGCAAGAAAAACTCTTACAATAGGATAGAAACATTGAGCTGGAAAAATTTCAGGATAGATTTGTGGAAAGACATCAAATTTGTTGAAAGACAACAAATCCCGGCTTAGGGATTAGAGCCCATACACCGAGCCACGGACACGGACATTTGTACGACGGGACATTTGTACGCCGGGGCTATAACTGATGATTCATGAGGTCATTTTTATGCAGTTTTTAAAAACGGTGTATTCTGAGCCGGGAGGAACATCTGTTAAAAATTTTTACATTTCTTTGAAAAAATGTCATTTTTAATAAAATATTCGATTTTTGGGGAAAATGGCAAAAATCGAATTTTTTTATTAAAAAATGACATTTTTTCAAAGAAATGTAAAATTTTTTTAACAGATGTTCCTCCCAGCTCAGAATACACCGTTTTTAAAAAAACTGCATAAAAAATGACCTCAGGAATCATCAGTTATAGCCCCGGCGTACAAATGTCATGTACCGACCGAGCCAAACCCGGTTGCCAAAGTTTTTCAGTGTAATTTTTTCGAATTTAAATTACGAGCCGACTATGATCCCAGTTATGAGAGGTATGAATGACCTTTAAGTGAACTGTG
Source organism: Ditylenchus destructor (assembly GCA_022814885.1). Classification (NCBI taxonomy): domain Eukaryota; kingdom Metazoa; phylum Nematoda; class Chromadorea; order Rhabditida; family Anguinidae; genus Ditylenchus; species Ditylenchus destructor. Next base: position 57,228 of record JAKKPZ010000226.1, read on the forward strand.
CGCAAGAAAGAAATTTGCACACAAAAGGAGAAGGAAAACCTAAATAATTGAAGGCGGTTATTCGTCGTCATTCTTTAAAGGAATCCCTGTAAAGGAATCTGTTAGTGAACTTTCGAAATTTTCATAAAAATTTATTGTCGCGAAAAATATTTACCATTCTTTAATTGAATTTTTTGGAAGCAATTTTAGGATTAAATTTTATCGCATATTTATTTATTCTCAAAGTACGAAAATAAAACCTCGCTAATTCTACGCCCGCCAGCGTAAACATTTCGCAACCAGCGGTGGCAATTTGAAGCGTAAATAAAAGAATTACACCTCGCCCTTCTTTTATTTACGCTTCAAATTGCCGCCGCTGGCTGTGAAATGTTTACGCTGGCGGGCGTAGAATTAGCGAGGTTTTATTTTCGTACTTTGAGTATAACGCAAGTTTCTCTACAGCCTTTTTTCTCTTACATTCACATAAATTGGAATTGGAATTCGTGTAAATGTCTGAGATAGAAAAAAACTAAAGAAACTTATCATTGAAAAATATGCACAAATATGAATAAAGTCAGAGATTTGCCACAGCGTTTCCATACAGTTTAAATTGGATCCCAAGTCAAGGAAAACGTTTTTAATGTTGCAACTTCAAGCCAGTAACTATGTGATCCATTATTCGAGGATGAGCTCGTATTCTGGGATCTGGATCTAACTTCGGTAAATCTTAGTAAACGAAAGTTTGCAATGAATTTTAACAGAAGTATATATTGTAATTTCGAATGGAGCAATGCTGCTGGATGACATACAATAACCTTTAATTTTAACAGTTGCAATAAAAAATCAGCCACTCATCGGGACACATCAGATACTTTGGCGGTTAATGAAAGCCTGGACATGTCCTCTGTTTGCTTGTACATCATTTGTCTACCGAGCTCATGCTCAAAATCTGTCCCATGGTCACTCTGCTATCCTGTTTGCACCCTAAGCATTTGCCCGCATGGAGCTGGCGATATAATTTTTGAGAATGACATTTATGCGTTTAAATTCGCGCCATTTCAGTTTAACCCTTTTATAAGGGGGCTAGCTCAAATCTAATATTGCTAACCCTATCCTAAAATCGTGTTTTAGAAGGGGTTAACTACTAATCTAAGGTAACCCCCTTCTAAAAGGGCTAAACTGAAATGGCGCCAATTTAAATGCATAAATGTCATTCTCAAAGATTATGTCGCCACCTGGTATAAATGTGACCAATTGGCGAATTTACGTTTCAACATCCATTGAAACTGTTGGTTATTATTGGGTGATTTGCAAAATGTTTTTGTGCCATGCTAGTTGTCCGTACTTCATATACTTTACACAAAGAACAAAAATACACAGACAATATTCTTTGTGAAAATCCGCGTTAAATTGAGACTCCAGAGCCCTCCACGGCAGACTCCAAGCCAAAGCCCGGTTGGCAAAGGTGTGAATGAACTCTAAATGAACTCTGCGCAAGAATGTTACCTGGCACACAAAAGGAGAAGGATACAATAAAAATCGAAGGCTGTTATTTGGGTTGGAACTAATCCGTCATTTGGCTAGAGGCGAAATACGAGCCAACATTTCTTCAACTGTAATAATTTCTGGTGCTTTTGGCGCCGGTTATTCCTGGAAACTATTTTTCGAAATTAAAAGCCGAAAGTAGTACAGTTTACTTATAAACTACACTTATTACTGATGAGCTTTTTTGAAACGATGAGCGCACTATTGAACCAAAACCTGCAAAAATTACTATTATATATGTGTCTTAGAAACAATTGCGGACAAATGGAATAACAAATAATATCGTTATCGCCATGGCTGTAAACAACCATTACGAAATTCGATTTGAATATGCCTCTTTTCGCGCCTTTGGCATACAGTCTATAAGGTATTTTGAGGCATTTTGAGGCTTTACAAGGACTCTTGAGTCAATATGATGAAACCCTTGGAGAAATGCCTCAAAATACCTCATATACTGTATGCTAAAGGCGCGAAAAGAGGCATATTCAAATCGAATTTCGTAACTTCCATGGCGGGTTCCGTTTCGAATGACCCAATAATGGCTAAACTTGATAATACTCTTCGTTTTCTGAGCATAAAAGTAATAGATTTTACTTCATTTTGCATAGAAATAAGTATATTCTTTCTCCCTTTTGAACTTACATAGACTAATAAAGATGAACAACGACGCGTTATGTAATTGTGAAATGCCATACACATTTGTTAGAGGAAATGCTCGGATCTGTGAGCTTGTTAGCTATCGACCCCTGGACGCTGCTCCATTCCTCTCTAGCGATGTCACGACAAAATTCCAAAATAAATGTTTATAAGTTATAACGTTAAAAAGAAATATGTATATAATTTATATAAAAAGAGAAGTGTATAAAGTAATAGCTTATGTGCGTTGCATTTTCGATACATAGAAAAGAAAATTGCGTCCGATAGATTTGGCACATGGAAAAACAACAAGCAAGAAATTGAATAAATTGAAGAAGCGTCATAGACGCATATCATTTTTTGTCTAGTATATTTTGAATGAAAGAGATAGAAAAGACATGAAGGAAAAGGAAGTAAAAATCCATTTCTTTCAAAGTTTAAATTGTGTAATATATGACGATAAATGCTGCTTAATTCCGAAATCAATTTTCTACACTGAAATCAATTTTCTACACTGAAATCAATTTTCTACACATGTTGTAGCCTGGTTCCTCAAATTTAAAGAAGACAAAATATACTAATTTGTCTCTTAGAGGTACTCTCTTTGGAAAAATGATCTAATATTTTCTACATCATATTTATAATGAGTGGCAAAATTAACAGGAATTAGACACCGCTTTTCGAGAAGTACTACATTAGAACATTGTTGTAGTGGAGTTGTGACAAATAAAAGAAATACATGAAAAATTTGTAGTTCGTTGTAAGCATTTAGTCATTGTACTGCATATGTTTGCCATGAATATCAACTTCGATGTCTATGAGCTAAAATTTTATATGTTATTGTAGTATAGAGGCGTACAAAATACCTCTTCTAGGTCGCCATTCACACGAGGTTCACAACCGGTATCACTCATCCAGGTACATTTCTCATGATCTTTGAGCGAAAACCAGAACTTTGTTTCCGGCCAGTATTCTTTCAATTGGGAAACTTTTATTGGGCGGCTAAATATTGAGAGAATTTAATACCAAAATATTTAGATGGGGTAATCAATCAAAGGACTACATGTATCCAAAGTACTAACAAGAGTCGGTGTCAAAAGTTTCATAGATAATGACTCACAAGGAGTGACATAGGGTTGGATGTACGACTTCGGAATTTGGTCTTTGGGAATCGATAGATTATCAAAAAGTAACTCGACGACACAAATGTCCGTTTTTGCTATGCGGCCCTCCACTCTGAGATATTGGTATCCAAAGTTTTCTCAGTGCTATATACCGTAAAACCTCTAATTTAACCCCACTTTGTCTGATTTATAAACAGCCTCTATGCTTAATCATTGGAAAGGAGCGCCTGCCACACTCTCTCTTCAAAAAGCAAATCGCTCGTGAACAACGCATAGACAGCATTCGCTGAAGAAATTTAGCGAACAAAAGAGAACGAGGTTTACACAGCCCAGCCAGCCTGTTTTCCATCGGCTCTGCCTCCTTTGTGTGCAGAGCGCTGACTTCGTCTGTTGAGAAATATTTTTTGGGATTCCCGAATTTGAACTCATCCGAAAACTTCGCTCACGTGGAAATGCGAACCATCGCGGCAAAAAACTAGCCATTTGAGAAGTTAACACCTTCCCATGCGAATGTCACATACCGTAAAACCTCTAATTTAACCCCCCCCCCTCTGTCTGATTTATAAACAGCCTCTATGCTTAATCATTGGAAAAGAGCGCCTGCACGCTATTTCGTCAAAAAGGAAATTGGTAGTAAAATTAATTTTAGCACACAAAACAAACCAATCAATAATCTAATAGACAAATTTTTCGCGAACAAAGAAGTTCCAGTCAATGGAAAGAAGGCCGGCTGGGCTGTGGAAATCTGACAATGCAGTGTGGGTCTGACTTTTATTGATTGGTTTCTTTTGTGTGCTAAAATTAATTTTACTACCAATTTCCTTTTTGACGAAATAGTGTGGGAGCGCTCTTTTCCTATGATTAAGAATAGAGAAGAATTACAAGCCATACAGAGGGGGGTTAAATTAGAGGTTTTACGGTAAGTTAGTTTCGCTACTATACCAACAAGAGCTGGTATGGCCGAGTGGCTAGAGGTTTCGGTTGTAAGCCAGACGTCTCAAGTTCGATTTCTTATTGCGTCATTTTATTTTTGTATTTAGATTTTCGATTTTATGTGTTTAATTTTTTGCAAAAACCCGAAATATGTTCATAAAAATATATTTAAGGATCAACATAAAAAATTTGTAAGTTACGGGTAACTGAACATTGCTAATTTCTATAGAAATAGGACACCAAAGGGGGTACCTCATAGATTTTTTCGAGTTTTTGGTCGGGTTTGGAATTTCTCTGTAATGTACAATTTTAGGGTAACTTGAACTTGTAACTTAGGGTAACTTAACACGAATTTGAGGTTGTTTTTTTAACGAAACTCAGGATTTTTGCGAGAAAAAATAGATTGTCCGACCCCGGTATCGAACTTGAGACCGAAAACTCCAACTTTGATCGCTTATATCTCAGAGTGGTGGGCCGCATAGCAAAAACGGACATTTGTGTCGTCGAGTTACTTTTTGATAATCTATCGATCCCCAAACATGCAGAAGTAGAGCGGAAAAAATTTACTTCGGCCAAATGAAAAAATAAAAAAAATAAAAAATGTATTTAAAAAATAAGCGGACTATACTTGCTTCCCATTTAGAAAGCGGAATGGGAAAATTTGAACAAATGCATTCCGGTGTTTTTAGCTTGGAGGTCGATTCCCTTCCTTATGAGCGGACTGGCTGACCTTAAACTTGAAAAGGGTTGAAATGTCATTTTTGGTTAAAATTGCTGAGTCCTCCTTCCTTCATAAAATGTTAGCAAAATGTTGCTCGTTGTACGTTTTTAGTTTTGAAATTTATTATTCGACAACTGTTTCGGCACATAATTTTGCGACTTTTTTACTTAATTAAACTAGATTGGAAGGAGCCGCTCTAGTCTTCCGCACCCTTGCTTCGGGACTGCGGCCTGGCTCGGCTGCGCCCGCTCTCGCGGCATTTTTCGCCACTCGGGAGCCTTCTATTTGTTCGGAGTTTCTATCAGTGGCTATAAATTTCTGACGCTTATTAAAAGATTGAAATCAGCGAAAAATATGCTCTAAGTTCTCTCACATTCCAAGGGGAAAGTCGGGCGCACCGCGCCCGACCGCATGAGTTCAGAAGTGTTGTTCGGGAGTAGAGCAGCATGAGACTATTTCGGGCCTTCGGCCATCTAGCAGCTGTTGTTCGGGAGTAGTGTTACGGAAAAAATGCAACCATAAGAGTGGCCTAAAAACAGCATTACAGAGAACTAAGCACTGGTAGGAATGACCCTTCGAAAAATTTTGGTCTGAATTTTGTCTAAACTTTATCTAAAAACTGGTTGACGGTCATCCTTAGGTTCGAAATTTTGAATGGACAACCGAAATAAGCATCGCTGAAAATGCATTTCACCCAAAAATTTAATCCAAAAAATCGGTCTAAAAATGTAGACTAAAAAATTGGTCTATAAAATCGGTCTAAAAACCGTTTTTGGGTTTTCCTTATGGTCGACTTAGTCCGTAAGGAAAAAGCCCGAGCTCTAAATCGCCAAAAAATCTGATTTAGAGCCCGGAGAAAAATGTCACTCCAATCCTAATACTATAATGGATAATACTAAAAGTTCCATTTGGGAAAACTGAAAGAGTTCTAGTTGTCTATATGTTTTCTGAAAAGCTGAAAAAAAGATATCTGTATACCTGAATACTACTACCACGTCCGCTCTTTAAGAAGCGAATCATTCGAAACCACAAGGTCTAACTATTTGAATTGGCTCTATTTGAATTCCGCTTAAACTTAAACAAAAGAAAACGTCATTTCTAATCATTTTTATCAGAAAGTACAGGGTGGGCCAAAAAAATTCTACTATGATTTCGTAATGACGATGTGTTTACTTTTTGTCTTTTTGACACCATATTCAAATGTGCTGAAGGAAAGTTATATACCAAATCAAAGCAGGGAATCTAAGCTTTCATTTAGTGTATAGTAACTTTACCACAGGACATTTAGACCTGGCGTCAAAGACACAAAAATAAACACATTGTCATTACGAATTCATAGTAGAATTACCGTAAATCCTCTAATTAATCCCCCGGGGAATTATTATTTCGTTCGTAAGGGTTTTCAAAAAAATTTTCAAATTCAAACTCAATTTTCTCCGATATTTTCAATGACAATGTTTTGGCATTGGGGTTTTTCTTACGTAACTCGACGAGATCTACATGAATATGCACTTAGTTTTGGTCGGGCGAGACCGCAAGTACGTTTGGCATTCTGTATGAGGGCGGACTTATTTGAGGGGGGATTTAATTGAGGGGGGATTAATCAGAGGATTTACGGTATTTTGGCCCACCCTGTATAACACCACTCACTTAATATACTCAGCATTTGGCGCCACTTGATATAATAATTTTTTTAAATATAGTTTGTCCATTTTCCGTGACAGCCGTATGAATGTATTTCCTGTGTCCGAACCGCTAATGAGTGCACTGAGAGCAGAATGGAACGGCATGTATTTAATAACGGTTTCGTCCGGGTTCACATAGTAAAACTAAAAATATTTAACAGTTGTATACTATTTTAATGCTGCATTCATAAAATGGTATTATTGTTACAAAAGGTGATTAAAAATGGAACTCTGCTTAATCGCATGTAAATTAGCCGTTAATAATCGATAAACGGTAATGTGTACAAACTCCGCCTCCAGGCAATTTTTTCACTCATATCCGGAGGCGCACACAACACAAAAACCTTTTAAAAAATATGTTTTTTCCAGAAATTTCGTTTTTGACTACGTTTTTTCAACCTACCGTATTTCCTCTAATAGAGCCCCCCTCGGCAGAACGCCAAGGTTACGCCAAGGCCGTTTTCTAGGTTTTTTCATTTGCTAAAAATTCTGAATTTTTGATATGTTGTAGCTAAGGACATAGGCTACAACATATTTCAAATTCAGAATTTTCTAGAAGCTATAAAGTGGATTGCCAAGCTTCGCCAATTCGAGCGCGAATTTGAGAGAGGGGGCTCAATTAGAGGAAATACGGTAGTTGAGATTCACTATCAAAAACCAATTTTTATATTTTGTTATTAAATTATTATTTTATTTAATTAACAAAAGTATTAATACCAATTCAACTGTTAATTTTGGGTCTTATCCAAACTGATGGGAGCGAATATTTTTATTTAAAGTTAACATATTCTTAATTTTGCATAAGGACCGAACAAAAAGCGAAATTTTTTGCAAAAAATTTCGAAAAGCTGGGAAAACACGTAAAAACTGCCCATTTTTGCATATTTTCCTTCAATTTTATACTATCGGAGACGGAATGGGAATGACCAAATCTAAAGCAATGCTGGAACTAATTATCGCTTTAGCTAATTGCTCACTCTTAAAAGTGCTGAAATATTTGCCGCCATTGGTACTAATCTTGCTAGAGGCATTTAACGATGAATCAAGAGGTCAAAAATCCCACGACCATACTCCCCGAATGGCGGTTTTTGCCATGTTTTTTCTGGAACATTCCAAAAGGATAATAATGGCTTAAATCAGAGCTAAGACACTGGGCTGATCGGTATATTGCGTGCCGCATCTCGATACAAGGTTCCTGAGATTAAAGTCAACTTTCGAAACAAGTCGAATATTTGAGAGAAAAGGACTTGAGTCTCAAGAATCTTGATCTAAAATCGGGCGTGCAATATACCGGTCGGTAGCGCAGAGCCTTAGATCCGATTAGAGCCATTAATCATCTTTCTAGAATGTTCCGGAAAAAAGTTATGGCAAAAACCGCCGCTGGCGGGATTACGACCTGAGGGAATTTTGACCTACCCTCGATTCAAAAATGCCTTTACAAAGACAAAACATTCATATAATTTTGTTTAGTTCAGGTGTGATACTGTTTCGTTATTCAATATCATACCAGGACAATGTTCAAACGACTCACATATCTTTGACTGGGATTGGTTGCCCAATATGTAGTGCTGAATTTTTCACTGACATTGAATGAAAATATGAGTTCTACCGATGGCTCCCACACTTTTGGCTCATTCAGCATTACCAGATACACATTACATGTAGTATTTACAGGAACCATTGCTAACTCGGGCTTCAGAATGAGATACGCTAGGCCCTGTATGTGATCATAAAAGAACTCAATCTGAAATCGTCAAATGATGAAGCAAGCCGAATAAATATACAACTACTGAAGAAATTCGTCGTCTATAGTCTTGAGGAAACTCCAAGTAATCCATTCGGTCAATAAGGACATTTGTGGTTATATTATTAAGTCTCAGTCCACCTTCCCGCAACGTTGTAGTTTTCACAGCGTATTTCACGTGCCGATCAAGCCGTATTAGCCATACTAGCGGTGCCAATTCAGCTAAAATTAAACTCAAACATAAAACAAAATAAATTTTAGCATAGGCTACCAGAAAATGGTCTATACTATACGCAATTTCAAAGCATGTTAACCAGATTTTTGTAGTTTCTCTTTTAAAAATGATGAAGAAGACCGCCAAAGTTTATATTTCCCAACAAGAAGCCACTTAGACCAGGGTTCGACCTTTTGCAATGTGACCTTAGAGGATTGATAAATTATAAAAAAGAACATTTAACACAAATATTAGATTCTGCTATACGATCCTTCTCTCTGACATATTGGTCCCCACATTTTTCTCTGTGATATTAGTTAGTTTCGCTGCTTTAGTCAAAAGGGGTTGTATGGTCGAGTGTTTAGTGGTTATGGCTGGAAACCGGACGTGCTTATTTTGATTCCTTTTAGCGTCAATTTGTTTTTTGTATTCAGATTTTCGATTTTATGTGTTTAATTTTTTGCAAAGACCCGAAATATGTTCATAAGAATATATTTAATGATCAACATAAAAAATTTGTAAGTTACGAGTAACTGAACATTGCTAATTCCTGTAGAAACAGGACACCAAAGGGGGTACATCATTGATGGTCGGGTTCGGAATTTTCCCGCAAAGTACATTTTTAGGGTTATTTGTTTGTGGGAACTCGAATTTGAGATTATTTTTAATTAAAGTCAGTATTTTAGCGAAACAAAAATTGATTGACCGGCCTGAGAATGGAACTTGAGAATGAAATCTCCTGTTTGGGAGATTAATATCTCAGAGCAAAACGGCATAGCAAAACTGATACTTGCGTTAAATGTTTTTTTGATAATCAATCGATCCCAAAGGTCAAATTCTAAAAGCTTATATCCAACGATATGACACTCTTTGTAAGAAGAGCCGGTATTACCCTCGAATTTTGAATAATTTTATATGAGTTTTCTGGGACATAAGAGATCCCCTTCGGTATATTTGTATAACTTATTCATCACTTTTAAGCGGCTTTGTCATGCTAGTAATTATATCGAGTTTGCCTCTTTTTTCTCATGCACCTTGTATTTTGATTTGTAATGAACATTAAGTTGTGAATTCCGAAAAACTCTCAACAGAGAAATACAAATAGTGGCCGAAACACAAATAATATTATGCAAAACATATTAATTTTTCATTGAGCATAGTGGAAGAAACAAACATACACTTGTCAGGTGGCGCGTATAATGGAGTAATTATATCAGGTGTACACAATGAAGGTTTGTACGGACTTAAAGAAAAATAATTAAATGCACATTGAATATTTCCACTGTTACTGTAGAACGTTAAAGAATTGACTTCAAATTTTTATGGAATTGAAGGCTAACTTTGCGCGCGGAATTTTGGTGTTTAGTATTATAAAGTAATACTAAACATATGTTAACTGTGCAATCACAAAAATACCATTTTACAAAAAACGGTTTCTAGATCAATTTAATACCATTTCTAGCGTGAAAGAGGATAGTAAATTCAGCAATAAATGGATAAGCATAACTAATAAAAAGTTTAATGACGGAATTCGAATTACTATAACGGAGGAATAGACTCTAATGGAAAAACCTTTCAGTTCTGGCGTTTGAATTGGCGCCAAAATGCTCATTGTCATTTTCTTATCTTTGCAAAAGTGAAACTTGGAAAAATGGAACAACTAATTGGCGCCAAATTTAAACGCCGACTATTGATTTGTTTTCATTAAAATTGTTTGACCTACTTTTTGTCGAAAAACTCGCCCAAACTTGGCCAATGCATAGAGTAATCTTGAACGACCAACTGTGAAACTAAATATTAAGAAACATACTAAATAACATCTGTTGTAAAATCATACCGATCTGACAATTATTAACTCTGGTCAAAACCGAATCATAAGTCAAGTTTCGATCAGAATCTACTACGTTGATTAATATTACAATAAAAGATGTGATGTAATAAAATGCCATAACAATCCATATTAGAGAAATATAGCTATAAAGAATCATTTTAGTGTTGAGGGAATTAAGTACACTTACTGTGCTGGGCAATTTAGTGGAACTAGTTATGAATAACAAGGTAATGCTAGAGAGTAATATATATTCAAACAAGTAATACAATTTAGCTAAGCTGTTCTGCCAACAATTATTCGGAGCAAGGAGAAAAATCAATTCTTCACTAGCCACAAACTGCTTTGCACATAGAGATGCATTAAAAAACGGAGACGGAGAGACGAGTCACATAAATTCTTTCCGAACACATGAATAATTGCTGAGCTAGAACAAAGGGGAGCCAAATATAGTGAAAATTTATGTCAAGTAAAAGAATTAACATAGCTTCATAAGAAATATGTAGCATTTATAGTGGTTTTTACATGTTTAGCTGACTCTATTTTTGAATAACATATGAAGAGTTATGTAAAAAATTTCTGAATTAGTGCGGATTTTTGCCGGTTCCGTTACTACTAGCTACTCGACTGTATATAATCTCTTTTATTAATGATAATGTTATTGCAAAACATTAACAATGAAACGAACAATGAAACGAATGTTATTGTTTTTAGGATTATTTTTAGCAGAATTCATGTGCGTCGTCTTTAGGAACGTGGACATTGTGGCCTATAGGCTGAACCATGGTTGGAATAATCCCGCACTTTGACGTATGTGTGGCCGGGTTCCTTCTTCGGAATACGTAAAATTTGCGAACGCGCAGCATTTTACTGAAATTTTTATTAAATTACCGCTAAGTGAAACGATTGCTCAATTCTTTCCCAAAAAGTAAAAACTGAATTACGTTATGTCATATAAATGTAATTTATTGGCGAAAAAATCGATTTTTCGTAATTTGCTCCTTGGATTTTTTTCTATCAGATGTAAAGTTCAATTTTTGAGCTGAATTCATTCAGTAAAAGTGACTTCACTTTCTTATAGCTTCAAAATTGTTCAGGGAAACACTAATTACCTTATAATTGCCATAGCTTTGCTAAGCCAGAGATTTTGAGTAGAAAAGGGTGGCGCCGACCCGCTGTTGTGGGTTGGCTGGAGGGTTATATATTAGCTGTTTTCTTTCTGATCCTTCTCTGCTAGGATTCGTAATCTCTAGGATTCCGTAATCTCTTTCTTCTCTGTTCTCCGAGCCAGAACAGTAATTAAGAGACATAAAATGGCGTAGAAAAGAGTTCCGCACGCCAAAACATTTGCGCCAAAACATAATTGCATGCCAAAGGGGTTAAAAGGGGCCGCTGAAAATTTTTAATGAGGAGGATTACTCGGCAGTGGCCTCCTCTAGAGATTACTAAAAAAATTAAGTGGGGCCTTATTAGAGTAAAAATTTTCACAGTCAACACTTTTCCCTATTAGAGGGGAGATAGGCGGATTGGGACCAGGGCTGGGAGATCGGATCGGATCGGAAATATCGGGTTTTTTGAGGATCGGATCGGATCGGTTTTTTTGGCCTTTTTGGACCGATCCAAGCACCCCTAAGAATGCACTCGGCCACGAATTCAAATTTTAAATTCCCGCCGGCCGTGCCCGATAGGGCGCGGCCGGGAAAAATTTTAGAAAATTTTAATGAACCACCATTCCAAAATTACAAAATTTTCGCCTGCGGCGCTATTTGGTTACCATTTCTCCTGCAAGAATTTTGAATATTTTTATATGAAAATCGCGAAAAATCGAATAATTTTTGTACCAAACCGGGAAAAATTGAAAAATTTTCGCCTGCGGCGCTGTTTTTTCGTTCTTTCTCCATTGGTTTTCGACAGTGATTGTCGTTTTTAGAAACTAACAGTACTGATTTTGAGCTTAAAACGACAAAAATTGAAGGTTTTTATATGAAATTCGCCAAAAAATTGAAAAATTTTCGCCTGCGGCGCTATTTATTCCTGTTATTTTAAAATTAGGTAAAAGTAGTACAATTGTACAAATTCATAAAAAAACATAAATTTTGGCATATTTTATCAAAAAATTGCAAATTTGACCCACTTTTGGGCATAAATAGCAAACTTAGATGATTTGGGAAAAATTTTGAAAAACAGCCAAATTTGGTGAAAAATTTTGGATCGGATCGGATCGGAAATATCGGGTTTTTTGGGGATCGGATCGGATCGGATCGGGTTGGCGGTCACCAGGTATCGGATCGGATCGGACCCGCGATCAAAGTTCCCAGCCCTGATTGGGACCCGGCGGATTGGGACCCGGCGTATTGGGACCCGGCGGATTGGGGGACTCACCCCAGCTCAGATGATTTCTAGGTGGGCTGAGCATGGTTTGGGGATTTGGCCGAGACTGGACTGAGCCCAGTTTGGGATTTGGGTCAGACTGTACCCACCCCAGCTAGAATGATTTCTAGGTGGGCTGAGCACGGTTTGGCCATTTGGCCGAGACTGGACTGACCCCGATGCGCAAAAAATGTCAAAATTTGGTATTCTGGTGGAAGTCTGATGGTAGATTCGTGATCAGCATGCTTGAAAAACCCCGGATGCAATAAAATCAGCACTGGAAACGCATTGTTATAAAACTTGCAATTTTCTGATCAAAAAGTTGACATTTTCATAAAAAATGTCCAAAAATGGAACCACGGACACGAAAGCGATAAATTTAAAGATCAGGAATGGCCATAATGGGTCAGAGAATTGATTGGTATAAAAAATGGGCGAAGGAAACATGAAAAAAAATGCGAAAAAATCTTGGGTCCCAATCCGCCGGGTCCCAATCCGCCGCACCCCATTAGAGGAGACTCTTTTCCTTATGCTGAATAGTATTTCATAGTCATTTTGACAAGTTAATTTCAAGTTAATTTCAAATCGTATAGGACCATCAAAAATGACACAAATGTCTCTCGATGAACCAAAGTGATCGTCCCAAACACCATCATATAAACGCCGGAGGCGAGCATGCAGAATATAAAAATCTAAATATTTTTCTATATATATCTTCTCGTTTTCGACTTTACCACCTATAGGGACTTTAGATGAAATATGGTATCTTTTAAAGATGAAATTATGATTTTTTTTGACCATAGGGGACTCCCCTTATGGTCAAAAAAATCAAATTTTTTCGGATTTTTCGCAAAATGTGTTTTTAGGGGTATTTTGATGCGCTGATTCCGAATCTGCAATTGGTTTTTTCGTATCGCGCCAAAAATGGGCATTTTTGGGCCATTTTTGACCAAAAATGGCCATTTTTTGAAGAAAATAGCGGTTTTCCATATTTTCGTGGCGGGACCAACTAAAATCTGACCTCAAATTCGGATTCCCCGCATCAAAAAAACCCCTATATAGGTGAAATCGGCAAAATTTCCGGACCCTTGATTTTCCGGTTAAAAACCCCGGCTCGAGTGTCAAAACTTTGTTTCCAACCTAATACTATTCTTCAGATTATTTGAGTATTTATGTCAGACATAAATACGATTTGTTTCACCACCTAGTTTTGTATAAATTATTTTGTACCGAAATGCGGAAAACACACCTGAAACTCCAGATATTCAAATAGAAAACTCACATCGAATATTCCACGGCTTCGTTTAATGGCAAAGTCGATGGTGTATGAAATGGACCTTGCCGCCCCAAATATGGTTAATACAATTATAATTTTGACAGCAACGACGGATGATTTTTTCTATTTTACAAGTCTTCAAATAATTGGACTTCTCATCAGTGAAGTTACATTTTACAGCCTCCTCAAGAAACTTTACAACTCCAGTCCACTGTCAGCAAAAGATAAACATCTAAATAATGGCTGAGTAAAATCCGAACCGTTTCAAAAGTATCTTTCTTGAACTCTCTCTAACATTTAAATTAAAATTTACTATGCCCATAATAGACTGAAATTCCCAAACAACTGGCACTATGAATTCCTAAAATTTCTCTATGGACGTTGCATCAAAGATAGCATCGTAATACCACAAACTAGTTACACCTTGCGGCCATAGCCGCAAGGTGTAAGTTCAAGCATCATTTGTGTTAAGTATCGTTTGTGTTCAGGTATCATTCTTGCTTGGCGTTAATAAAAAAAACGATGGATTGTGTACGATGGTAGGACCCTTTGACCTTGGTCGGTGGTATGCACAGGCGGTGAATTGAAAAAAAAACTGGGCAGATGAGTTTTTACAGCGCATTAATTAAGTCATCTTCGCCTGAAGATATATAATTTCATTGTTTACATAGTTTCTTTACTACTTAACCGCAAATAAATTAAAAGAAGAGTTCTGCCGAGGGTCGCAACTCGTAGTAGCGGGCTATTTGTGTTCTCAAATCCTCCCTAATTAGGACAATGCTATGAGTGTAAAATATGAGTCATTCAAGGAGCGCTTTCCCGCGTTTTATGGCATTATGCCCATTTTCCAGTTACTCCTTGAATGACCCAATAAGTGCGACTGTAAGATGTCGGGACGGATATAGACCAAAGACGAAGCATGCGTTGGATTAAAAACAGCTCAGA
Source organism: Ditylenchus destructor (assembly GCA_022814885.1). Taxonomy (NCBI): domain Eukaryota; kingdom Metazoa; phylum Nematoda; class Chromadorea; order Rhabditida; family Anguinidae; genus Ditylenchus; species Ditylenchus destructor. The sequence goes on from JAKKPZ010000226.1 coordinate 72,228, forward strand.
GATTGCCAATGTTTTCTAATTAGAATTACTTACCTATAAAACTGTTGAATAATTTCCAAAAGTTTCTTAAAAAACTTTTGCTACTTTCCCGAAAGTACAACAGGGAAACAAAAATGGTTTTTCCTGTTTGGTGGCAAAAACATCGGATATTCCGATGTTTTGAGTCTCTAGCATTGTCAAATTAGCAATACACGTTTAGGAGAGAGATTAAGAGAAATTTGGATTAGACTAAAGACATTATGAATTGTTATGGCGTAGTGTGAGAAAAATGTCAAGAAACCATGAAATACAAATTCATGGTTTCCAAAATTCATTATTTTTTTGAATTTTTGCTTTTGGATTTATAAAGAGCTTCAGATGACTGAACAAACACATGTAAAAATCGCCGCAAGCAAGTCTAAGACATATATTCCAAAATACAATCAAAACAGCCAGTTTGACAGAAATGTATGCATAACTGAAAAGAGGAAGGTATTTGAGATATGTACAGAGAACGGCAAGGGATAGTTTATAGCAGACTATCTAATTTTTCTAACACATTAGCCTTTGAAGGATTTCTAGAAACACTTTGTCGCGTAATCTAAAGCTGTCTTCACATACCTGACACTGAAACAAATTTAATATTAGAAATCTCTTAGTCAGCTCACTTTTGGCACTTTTCTGGTTGGCCAACTTTCTGATACGGAATAAATGAATGGGTATCAAGTTATGCAATTCGCTCTCTGTTTGATTCATTTTCTCAATTGCTATGTTGTGGCAATGTTGTGAACAGTCGTTAGAAAACATGAAATGGAGAAGAAATATGACCCTCAGAAAGCGCCTTAACATTCCGCGTTGTCGTTTCTTGTTGCACATTCATAAACTGTTAAGTATGGACATGAGAATGAATCCCATAATCCCAGATTTTCATTCACACATCCATACATTAAATAAATAAATTATAAGCCACTTATTTAAGCCAATATGTTAAATTGTTCTATTCATAAATTTGGCAACAATATTGAAATGATGTGAATTTTACTGCTGTCAATGTAGAGTTGATAGCTCAGAATCACGTATGGACAACCAATACGATCGCCTTAAATTGACATTTAATTGGGTGGTGTAAGAAGTCAGTACCCTGTATTATAAACATATCTGAGAAAGGACAATGTCTAGAACGCAGTTTCAACTGTTCAAATTCCCGCGCTTTTTACATTTGCTTGTCATGTTTGTATTTGAATGAAAATAAGCGAATGCTTGCTGCAGAAATATTATTATCTGATCGAATAACAATAAAAATAGTATTATTCACGTATTATACAGGTAAAGTGCCGTTAAATCATCGAATCCGGCTCAGAAAAAAATTCTAGGAGTACCCCCAGTGTACGAAAAATGTTTTTCAAATTTTAGAAAATTATATTTGGCGGCGTAGCCGCGGTGCCTGATCTAGTGATTTATTATAGCTGAAATTCTTCTTCATGGCTCGCTCGAAATATTCAAGTGTGTCAGTCCGTTGCCAGCAAAATACAAACATCTAAATAATGCAACTATGATGTGATATTAGTATTTCGCTGAGTCTGAGAAAGAGTCTCTCAAAGATGAGTTTTGCTTGGTTTTACATCGAAAGTTTAGCTTTTGCGAAAAATAAAAAATAGGTTCGGCAGCCAAAACAGCCTAAAATAATCTCCAGGTAAAAACATCGGCTGTTTCGCATTCAATGGATAAAACCGTTAGAAACCGGAATAGTTTAGTTTCGACTGTTTGAATAAGTTACAGTCGAGTCTCTATATAACGGCGATTTTGTCGAATCCGGTGGATTTCATTAGTAACAATGGAAAAACTCTCCCTATACAACGGCAATTTTTAAAATAAATTTAGAAAAAAAACTAGAGACGCCGCTTTTGTTTTTAGGTACATCAGTTTAGGTCCATCTGTTTAGTCATTTTATCAAAAATAAAATAGGCAAAAACAACCAACATTATCGTCCGAGAGGCATAAAAAGTATAGAAACCTGTAGTTGGGAGGTTTTACGCCGTAAAATGGGGTCTCTATATAACGGCGATTTTGTACGGTCCCGAGGCCCGAGATTCGAATGTATAAAGTTTTGAGTTTTTTAATAAAGCCAAATGGCAATTTATTTAACCCGCATAATTTTATTTGTGTTATGTAGTTGCACTGATACCAAGGACATAGGACCAACAATTGGATTAACCCATTATTGCCGAGTGTATGGATTTCCATACATTATCGATTTTATCTCTCATCCCTTACCCATAGAGAGTTCGTAAGAGTGTATGTATGTGGGTGAGCATCCGGATCTCACGATCCAGTCGTTAGCCAGAGGCGAGTGATAGCTCAATCGATAGGTCTCGAAAAGTTAGGATGGGGAAACGAAAAATTTTAAAAATTTGAGTATTTGAATTGGCGCCAAAACACAAAAACGTGTTTTTAAGGGTTTTGACCAAGGAAAGTGGTGCTTTTTATGTTCCAGACGGCCTAAGGCCGAGTTTTTTAACGCAAAGCGTTAAAATTTATTGAGTTCAACGAATTCATTGACCCGACGGTTAACTAGCAGCTTTGCTGCTAGTTAATTCACAAAAAGAAACTTCACTCAAAGAAACGATTGAGTGTTTATTACACAAAGAAAGAGAGCGTCTATGAAAAAGCCGTGGCGGCCATGTTGTTTTTTACTAAGACAGCTCATTTAAAATAAAGCTAATGGTAATGCAGACATTCTGCCTTTTTTCTATGACTCCGGCAATGAAGGGTTAATCCAACTGCCCCGGATTAATTTATGCTTCTTTAGGTCAAACTTCGAGCCGACTATAATCCCAGTTGTGAGAGGTGCGAATGACCTTTAAGTGAACTGTGCGCAGGAAAGAATACTTGCACACAAAAGGAGAAAGAACCTAAATAACAATTGAAGACTGTTATTTGGGTTGATGATTCGTTATTATTATTAATTATTAATTTTGTTTCTTACTATTGCGTTTTGGACTTAAACGACTATAATCCCAGTTGCCAGAGGTGTGAATGACCTTTATGTGAACAGTGCGCAGGAAAGAATACTTGCACACAAAAGGAGAAAGAACCTAAATAACAATTGAAGACTGTTATTTGGGTTACACAAAAGGAAAGTATAAATGCGCTAAAAACCTCTATGAGAATAGAAGATTGTTAGTTGGGTGAAGGGCGATTCGTTATTGTATATCGGCTATGCAAATGCTCAAAGGAAACAATTGGAGTAGACCAATTCACCCGGATTAATTGATGTTTGATTGCTGACATATGCTGTCGGCAGTGAGTGTCGGACGATTTAAAGCCATAAGGCTAAGGAAATTTTTTGATTCTGATATCGAATAATAATATTTGTTCCTAATGATAGCGTAATCATTTTCATACCTCTGGTACGGGCAATTCATCACATGGGACAATTCATCACATATTGTGAAAAAAGGCCAATTTTTATAAAAATTTGTGTTTTTATGCTATTTTTACCGTTCTTATACACTTTTTAATTAAAATTACGCTATTTTACCTTAATTTACCTCAATTTTTACCTAATATGTGGTTACTTCATTCTTTCAGTGACTGTCGACTGGCTTGAACCAAAAGTCGCGCAGCCCTTATAAGGGTTGTTCGGGAGCTTAAGCCTAAGACTAAGTCTTGCTTTGGCCCAGGTTGTTCGAGCCGCAAGCCTAAATCCTTGTTTGGCGCCTTATAAAGTGCGCGAAAAATGTAATGGCATATGAGCCTCAAAATCCAAATTTTTATAAGTAACCACATATTAGGTAAAAATTGAGGTAAATTAAGGTAAAATGGCGTAATTTTAATTAAAAAGTATATAAGAATGGTAAAAATAGCATAAAAACACAAATTTTTATAAAAATTGGCCTTTTTTCACAATATGTGATGAATTGTCCATGTGATGAATTGTCTCATGTGATGAATTGTCCATGTGATGAATTGTCCGTGTCCCTCATACCTCTATTTTGGGAATGTTATCTCAAACACGAAAAAACACTGTTAGAAAGCATTACCATGTGTGTGCTTATATTAATGGTTTTAAGTGTCCCTGTTCTAATGTATTTTTAACAAAATGTGTTATCTATGAATTACAAACAATCCAGTCAGAATACAATCCAGACGAAAATAATTCATGAAAAACTTCTACTTCAATTCGTTCAGCCTTTTGTTAAATGCTCAATCTTGTTGCTGCGTTTTTGGCTCAAGTGTCGCTATCCATTTTCTGAGATTGAAGCACTCATCATAAAGACGCCAATTCTTTGATGGGGACCTAAAAATTTTAACACGTCCTGCATGGATAAACTCATCAAGCTTAACACGGTGATAAGACCGACTATCGGGAACAATGTCTTGCGAGTTGTGGGCTTCAGAAGCGTTCCCTGTAGTATTTAAATCTTGGGGCAAAAAATCTTGGAGAAATAGGTAACTTCGAGAAATAAAAAGTTGCTATAGCTCAATGCACTAAAAAGATGCTTAGTTCTCCAGATTTTGACATGTAACATACGTTCTCGATCATATTATATTTAATTATATTTACTTTGTTTTAGCACGAAATTCCATAGGACAACCCCTCGTCATCAGTATGCGAAATCCGGAAATCCCGACTTTTCGCGATATCGCGCAACCCATATCTTTCTCAGCCTGGCTCGGATCCGGCTGGGTGATAGTTCATTATGCTTGGCTCAGCGAGAGCTGTCGATTGGTGTATCACTCGACCGGATCCGAGTTAGGCTGAGAAAGTTTCCTTTGTGAAAACCCCCTAAAAACTGAAAAAATTGCATTTTCTCAACTTTCGTGGCAGGACCACCCCAATTCTGACATTGATTACCCCCCCCCTAAAATCATGGGTTTTGGGTAGGTTCTCGCGAGTTTGGGGTCCGGTACCCCCAAAAAGTGGGAGAATTCTATTCGTTGCTCATGACAGAGTGCGCCTTAGAGGGACTCGATTGGCGCGATTTTCCCATACTGTTATGTTGGATGTGTTCAAACACTACTACCCAATGGGCGCACCAAGAAGGGACATATAAATGCTTATTCTGATAAAGCATCTATCTATGAATCTAGTATTTTTCGAACAACTGGATTCAAGGATTTGTTTATTTAAAATGAGAATACACTTGAAGTCTTAACCTTGTTTCGAAATTAGGGCCACAGTTAACTCCGTCTGATAAAGCCACTGGTAACGCAACAGGGAAATGGCGTCTAGATTACTTTTTAAGACATTAAATTTTTTGAGGGGGATTTGAGTTTATGCAAAGATCTCGTAATAATAACACGACCTCTTGAGAATGAATATCGAATCAGACGTGAGATTCGGATTCAAATCTTTAAAAAGATAAAGTCTTAAGACTCCAAGTATAGAGTCCTTTCAAATTTTTCTTAGATGATGATCTCTCAAATAATCCCGTTTATAACCACGAATGACTTACAGTTCAAGTTTGGCCGTTGTTATAAAACGAATGGCACATGTATCATCTTTGCACTGATTCGTGATGTCGTCACGTATGCACTTCAGTTTTCGCATTGTTCTGCTGCAATATTTTATTCAACATTTCGATAATAATATTAACTGACTACAGGCAAAAAATATTTGTATCATTGCAATATTATAAATGAGTTCTCTACAATTGGTGAAATGAGCTTTTCTCCAGGCACTACTCCTAACTACGATGTGGTATAGTATATAACAAGAGTCAAAATGCCGCTTCGCGGCATATTTGACTCTTGTAATCGCTTAGGGTGTACAGCGTCATATTGGGTTCGTCATCGCTTCGCGCACCGCCATCAGTATGCCCTTGGCTGTTGTTCGGGAGTAAGGGTTGTTCGGGAGTGAAAAATGAGTTTTGAGCAAAAAAAATTTTTTTCCGAAAAAAATTTTTTCGTACCCCGGGGGTACCCGGACATTTTTTTTGACCCCGGATTCGGATTCAGCACCATTGAAAACCCCCGGGTGCAAAAAATCAGCCCCGCAGATGGTTCGGTTGAAAAATGACCATTTTTGACCAAAATGGCACTTTTTGGCAAAAAATGGCCACTTTTTGAGATCGCCGGAGGTCAATTTTTACATTTTCGGCCTTGCCTGCTCAATACCTACAAAATGAGCTATCACACACCCCTGTAGCGAGGGTACACAAAAACTTTCCTTTGTAGCATCAAAAAACATGCTTTTTGCCACTTTTTGGCAAAAAACGGCCACTTTTTGAGATCGCCGGAGGTCAAATTTTACATATTTGGTATTGCCTCGTCAATACCTACAAAATGAGCTATCACACACCCCTGTAGCGAGGGTACACAAAAACTTTCCTTTGTAGCATCAAAAAACATGCTTTTTGCCACTTTTTGGCAAAAAACGGCCACTTTTTGAGATCGCCGGAGGTCAAATTTTACATTTTCGGTCTTGCCTCCTCAATACCTACAAAATGAGCTATCACACACCCCTGTAGCGAGGGTACACAGAAACTTTCCTTTGTAGCATCAAAAAACATGCTTTTTGCCACTTTTTGGCAAAAAACGGCCACTTTTTGAGATCGCCGGAGGTTAAATTTTACATATTGGTCTTGTCTCCTCAATACCTACAAAATGAGCTATCACACACCCCTGTAGCGAGGGTACACAAAAACTTTCCTTTGTAGCATCAAAAAACATGCTTTTTGCCACTTTTTGGCAAAAAACGGCCACTTTTTGAGATCGCCGGAGGTCAAATTTTACATTTTCGTTCTTAGTTTTTCGAGACCTACAAAATGAGCTATCACACACCCCTGTATCGGCGGAACACAGAAAGTTGGTTTTTGTGTCAAGCACACAAAGTCGGCTTCACTTGCGGCTTAGGGAGATTAGACAAGAAGCGGCACAGCGGCTACGCCGCTAAAAAATTTTTTTTCTGGAATCAGGTGCCCTTAAAACCCCCGGACACAACTAATCTCCGCCGAAAAAAGATTCCACCCGCGCGGAACCAAAACCTGAGACGCTGGTACGGTGTGCCAACTCCTTAGCACTCGGTCATATGTACGGATTAGTCAATTATCTTCCACTTTCCTTATATTGCCTACGGAAACTGATGACTCATAACTCTTCGCGCCCCAACTTTTTTCTGCTTCCAACGAGTCGGGGGTTCAGTTCGTGTATCACGAGATCCTGACATTGGATGGTGCGGACATACACAAACATGGTCACTGTTACTTTAGGGTGAGAAGATATAGATTATGCCCCACCATAGCTACGTGCCTGGAGAAGAGAGATGTCACTAAAATTAAACTCGTGGTCAGGCGGAATTTAAAACGGATTTCCGTAGGTTTGGGAATTAATGAGTCCATTTCAGGATTTTTGTTTTTTGCCCAATATACGTGTATACATATATATACGTCCATTTTACGTGCCTGGAGAAGAGAGATATCACACCGAGTGCCACCCGTTTTTCTGCTTATTATGGTAGTACACTGTGTTGTGAGCATGGTATAAAACTTTCTTTACTATAATCAATTTTCGATTCCTTATGGGGGTTTCCAAGTTACTGACCCAAAAATATTCATATAGGCCCGATATGATATCTTGGAATTAGGAAACTTGTATTGAAATTTGTGCAAAAAAATAAAAATCGTAAAATGGACTCATTAAGTCGTAAGCTCCTGACCTCGGAAATTCGTTTAAATTCTGCCGGACTACGAGTTAAATTTCAGTGACCACCTTGATGCGTTTTAGTGGATTATTTATTTTACAGCTAACTTACGTGCAAACGTCGCGAGCAGAGTCAGACCTGAGTTCAATTTTATCACTTCCCGTACATAAAAGCAGACTATTGCGATAGCATCTGGAAATATCTGACTTTGCAGGATTTAAATCTACATGTTTCACTAATGATACTAAAACCTGCAAAACTAGTCATTAAATTTTAATGTTTGTGGCTTACTGCTGTATTCGGTAAGAGTTGCACAAATTTTCATTCGCAGATGTAACTGATAAAAATACCAACGGAATTATAGCCAATAGTAACATTATTGTAAACGACAAATACCTGAACTGTAAATCTTTTATTTACCAAATAGTACACATACATAGTAGATATAATATAAAGGAGCATATAAGAAAAAGCATGTCATAAAAGTAATTATATTACTTCAAATCACCTCATTTAAACCATAATTTTTTGTGTATGTATAGCAATGATGCCTTAACTGTCCCATTAACTAACAATAGGCCATTTCCACATTTTTACACAATGCGGACTTTTTCTGTGCATTAATGTGAGAAAATCCATTTTCTTTATTATATATGCAATGTCACTACACACGAGAGCGCAGCCTACTTTTAGCCATAAATAATATCCATCGAAACCGTCATAAAAGCGTTCTTGACTATATGTTTCTAACCCTTCAGATCTAACGCAAATCCGAAGATGAGTATCTCCTAAACGCGTAGCGGTGTTTGTAAGATCATAAGATGGACAAAAAATCGTTCTAAATTTGCCAGTCAAAAAAATGAATGGGCAGGGCTTCAAATTTGTTCTAGATTACTTAGATACTCAAAAACATAAGCCATAAAAATTTTTGGTATTTTTAAAGTAATCGGGTGGGCATAATTTCTGAGAATTTTCATATTTTATTTGAAAAATTTAGAAAGATATATACCGTAAATCCTCTAATTAATCCCCCCTCAATTAAATCCCCCTTCAAATAATCCCCCTCTAGGGCCTGACGAAATAATAAAAACCCCCTCAAATAAATCCCCCCCAAACCGCACGTGACTAGTAGAAGTACTAAATCTTGCTGAACATAACCTTCTATTATGAAAAAAGGACGGTTTATCTCAGTTTGCATGCCAGTTAAGTTTTACTAGGCATACAAGCAAAATATTTCAGAGCTCAAAGTGCCGATATGTTCTTTGGCTGCAGTCGTAACCAGGCAACGAAAGCACAACAAAATTTTAGGCCTTCCGCTAAGGCATTAGACAAATAAAACAAATTCAAACCCAAACGAAGCGGCCAATATCTCAGACCAATTGTCCACTCTGCCTAAGCAACAATCGTTTCCCTCACCTGTTTTGCAATTTTTACACACAATGCCCTATCGTTCCAGAGCACCTCCAGAGGAGTTTGATAGTTCATTTTCCAGGTCTCGGCGAGATAAGGCGAGAAAAATGTTCGAACCCAGGATCCCTTCTAGAATGTTCTAGAAACATTTGGGAGTATCTTGCGTGGGAATCAAGGCGGGCCCAAATTTTATCCATATATAGGAAGTCCAACCCGCTGAATTCCGCGCGTGCGCATGTCGCGCGCGCTCGTTCTGGCGCACAGCCCATGTTCTATGGGTAATTTTTTACGCTGAAACGGAATCCGGCGTCAGATTCGAGCGCGCGCTTCGTGAGCGCTCCGAGGCGCTTTTCCCAGTTTCGAGGCGCTGGACATACAGAAATACAGGATGAGTAAGAGTGTGAATGTCTTAAGGCAATCTATATCAAATGCCGTAAACTCTCTGTGTAATGAAACGCTATAATGTCATATTTCAAAGTACATATTTACATCACATCATTTATTCGTCTTTCTTCGCAACAGAAACAACAAAGAGAACAAAAATAATGGAGATAACTTGAATCGTCAAAACAATCGCACTAAAGCCAACCGTGATGTAGGTATTTGTCACGAATGCACTGGAGAGAACTTTGTAGCAGTATAGTTGAAACTAGAGCGAAAGGCCGAGGCTTCCGCCGCGGGTACAGGGCCTATATAACCTTCTAGAAGGTTCCAAAGTAAATTCTGACCCCGGGAACGAACTCACCGAGGTCGATTAGCCATATAAGGACAAAATTTGGGGCCTTTTCCTAGCTTTGTGCTCATTCGCAATAAAAGCCCACTGTTTGACAAAAGTGGCCATTTTTGGGCCAAAAATAGAAAAGTAGGTCAAAATTCCTAGAAATATGTTCTTGCCAGCTCCTGAGGAGCAAAATGAGCTATCACAACCTGTAGCGCAGAGAAAGTTGCGGTAAGGTGAGTGACCACGCATTTGACGATGAGGGGAATCATATGATTTGCTGTAGGGATACTTTTTAATAATCGCTTATCTTGAAGAAAGGTTTCAGGATTTATTGGCTGCAAATATATCCGGGCAGTTATTTAACCCATTCTTCAAGTTCTCAAAAAAGTTTCCGAATTACGCTAATTTTGTGTGTGAAATGGTAGATGGTCAGTTGGCAGCCCAATGAAACTAGTTTTTTTAAACTTAAAATGTCCATAACTTTGCTTAGACTTAAGCTTTGAGTGATAGCTCAAAATGTTTCTAGGCGTTAGGCGAACAACTTGGGTTTGGGCTTAAGAGGGATTTATAGTTACGCTTAAGCGTAAGCTCGAACTTAGGCAAAACCTAAGTTTAAGCTTAAGTTCGTTAAGGATTGGAATGTCTCAAACCTCAGCAAAATAACAAACTGTCAGAGTCATGTTTGAATTCCCACCAAGTTACTATAATGTAATAATACAAGCTATAATGTGATACAACAAATTACATATAACAACATATCATTTATTGATCATTCAATCTGAAGTGCTTTGTCAATTGCTTTCCTTGCTACATAGACCAGGAAAACAATGAAAACTGCAATCGAAATAATTTGAAAAATCAGTCAAAAGAAGCGTTCCATAGCAGGCTATGACGTGTGTGTTTGTCGCGAATGCACCTGACAGTACAGTATAGCAGTCCAGCTGAAATAAAATTAATTAATTAATTAATTATCGGTGCAAGCTTAAGGTTAATTCGAAAGACATTTTTAAGCGTAATTTGGCACCCATATTCAGGATGAAATTTTAATATCTCCGATCAAAAAACTTTCTTACCTTCGCTCCCTTGCGCATTCAGAAAAGAAGATCACTATTGTAGTGTGGTTCATGTCCCAGGTATTCCCTTAAAAGGTCCCTGTCCACGTGAAATTCACGGTGAAAACTTGCAATATTTGTTGAATCAGTCTTCATTTTGTATCCTATAGCCCATATAGAGGTTGTGACAGCTGGAACTGGCTGGTTTCCAACAAGTGCGGAGGGTGACGTTTCGATCACGTATTGACGATGAGGGGAATCATATGAACTGCTGTAAAGATGCTTTAAAGATCGCATATTATGATGGGATATTTCTACTGCTGTTAGCAGTTACTATGAGCGATTTGAATATGTCGATTGGAATTGGCGCCAGTGGCGACAATTCAATTTAGAAGACAAAAATTTTTCACGCTTTTTCACCTGGCAGCAAAAAAATGTGAAAAAAATTTTGAAAAAGGCGCTATCTTACCCTAACAATTACGGGGAACACGAATATGACATTACTAGCTTGGCAGAGCCGCTTCGCGGCTCTGCCAAGCTAGTTCCGCGGGGAGCGTGCATCAGCGGCGCTTCGCGCACCGCCATCAGTATGCCCTCGGCTGTTGTGCGGGAGTAAGGGTTGTTCGGGAGTAGAGCAGCATGAGACTATTTCGGGCCTTCGGCCCTCAAGCAGTATGCCGAGCGCCCGTTACCTCGGCCCTGCGGGCCGAGGTAAAATATGTACATTTTGAAATTAAGCACCCCTAAGAACGGCCTGAAAACACCGTGACAGAGAAAATGCACTGGTAAGAATGGCCCTTCGAAAATATTTTGTCTAAAATTTGGTCTAAAAAATCTTGATTTTCTCTGTCACGGTGTTTTGAGGGCATTCTTAGGGGTGCATTTTTCCTTGAAAATACACTTTTGTCTAAATTTGTCTAAATTTAGATCTCAAATCGGTCTAAAAACTGGTTGAGGGTCTTCCTTATAGCTGACTTAGTCCGCAAGAAAGAAAAACCGGGCTCTATATCACGATTTAGAGCGATTTAGAGCCCGGAGAAAAAATCTAGACACAATCCTAATACTATAATAGATTTTTGTCACTTTCATAGACAAAAACGCCCGAAAACGGCCTCTGAAGTCGGCTTTTCTCGCATTTTCCTTGTAAAAATCCAATTTTTCGTATCAGGCCAACTTTTTTTTGTGTTCGTCAAAAAGATTGGTACCGTATGAATGCCTACGAGGTGGGGTAAATTCCTATCCATCACGTTTCGCCAGATAAGCGTTTCACCAGGTGAGTGTTCCTTGTTAGCTCCAAATTTTGTTCACATTTTCAAAAACAATGGAGCTGAAAACGTAAATTTTTCCTGCAGACATTAGATTATTATTTTTTGCCAAACTTTTTAGTGTAAAGGTAGGTCACTCCCTTTCAAAGAGAAGAATCATGGACTAGATTATTAATTTCATCATAGTAGGCGGTTTTAATCGCGAGAAATGTATTAAAGTTTACAATATGTGAAATTTATGACACTGCAAATGTTAAACAATCCATAAATTTGCAATTTTTGGTTATGCTTAGGTGCATTTTTCCGGAATCTTGGTACATTTTATGAAAAGGTTTCTAAAAAATTATCAAATGATGATGAAATTTCAAGCCACATTTGTGAATGGAATGAAAAAAAATTAAAGTTACTTTTTAGTTCTATTAAAAATTTTACCTTTTCCATCAATACCCTGCGGCTCACCCGGATGATCATAGAGTGTAATCATGTGTGTTACCAATATGGAAACGTAAAATCAGTGATCACTATTTGGAAGCTTTTTGCTGTAATCTTCAAGATTCGAAAGAGTCATTCTTTTCGTCAAACAGTAAAAGAGAGTCACGTAATCTTGCTCTAGGTACTTAAAATATACCTAAAATGTTCACTTTTGCTTTTTTAATGTTTTTATGGTTTGATCTTTGACTTTTAGATATTTTTTAGATATTTTTAGCCTAGTTTTCATCTAATCCGTCAAATTTCCGTATACCCAGGAAAAGCGTATACATTTTTCCAAAATTCTAAAGCGGCAAAATAATTTTCACCAAAACTATATTTATTAAAAAATTAAGATTCATAAAATTCCAGAATGTTCTTATTTTAAAGCACAACGTATCAAGTCTGTATATATTGCAAATATGCCCACGGAACTCACCTTCATGTCCTTTGTTATCAAGAAAGCGTATCTCGATTCTCATCGCATCGTCATGGATTTTCTCATTGAGTACCGCTTCCAATTTGTTCCAATCCTTATGAAATTTCTTGAAAAAATTCGTCGCCGTAATTTTTCGATCAATCATTGATTTCATACTGCTTCGGACTGCGTTGTCCTATAGCAGTTTTGGAGCTGACTTTGAGAATTTCATACAATGCCAAAAGCGTGCCTTTCTGATTCGTGAACAGGAATTCCAGAATGAATTGCTCGATCCCAGACAAAGTGAGCACATTTTGGCCAACAAGTGACAAAAAATGACATTTTTCGAACCAAAGCGTCTGTGAGGCCGATTTTTTGCATTCGGGGGTTTTCGATGGGTCTGAATCCGAATTTGAAGTCAGAAGCGAGTTTTGTTCTCACGAGGTTTATTATCACAAAAGTCTCTTACGAAGTCAGATTCAAATTTAAGGGTTTTGCACATACCTACGGCGAGCGCCGTGGAATTTCGCTCCGTGTCTCGATAACTACAGGGTGGCCCATAAAAAAGGACCTCAGTTCAGGCTATTGTATTTCATAGATATCGGTGATGCATGAAAGTGACTAATATCTTAAAAACTGCTACTAAGCTTGAAATTTTAACTGCAAAAAAGAATTTGCTTGTAGCCTACATATTTCGTCATTTTCTGACCCCCGGAAATATGCAAAAAGTCAACTTTTCCCATACAAAAATAAAATTCAATGACCATTTTCGTCACTTTTTACAGAAAAAATGTCCAAACCAAGGACAGATTCAGATTCGCCGTGAAATTCTGCGTAGGATAGGCACTTTAGCATCTCTCTATCGAAAATTTTTTTTTCGCCATTTTTGGCCTATTTTTGACACATTTTTGGCCGAAAATTGCCGAAAATCGACTCAGACGACCATGCCGCTGAT
>JAKKPZ010000227.1:0-85714 GCA_022814885.1 Ditylenchus destructor
AGCCAGCCAGATGGACATATCGTCTCCATCGGGACCAGCACAGCATTTGAGTGGAGGATCGCTGCGCAAGCCGTTCAGTTCTTTCTGAAGGCGATTCAAAGCCATTCTTTCTGAAACAATCAAATATTAGAGACAGCACCTGATATTTAACATTTAATCGACTGACAATTTCCAAATGATTTTGGCACACTTCGAAACCCACTTTCGGCGAAAATTCTAGGTCAATGTGTTTGAGGTCTTGTCTTTCCATTGTGTCGTGCCGACGTTAATACGAGGGTTTACTGTACTACCGTTGTCCAAATGTCATTACACATATGAGACGTTGAGCTTTCATGTTTCACCACCCAAAAAGTATTTACCTGGTACTTCTGATGTCGGTTTAGCAAGATTCACTATTTTCTCTGAAAGCTTTTCAATTGTGTCTGGGTTGAAGGACGAATATGCTTCTTCTGGTGTCTTTGGTGAAGCAGAATTTTTCCCTTTCAAAGTGTTCTTCTCCAGTTGAGATTGTTTCCACTGTAAGGCACTTCGGCTGACATCCTTTCCTGAACTCATCCTTTCCTGAATGATTCGTCTGAGGAGGAGTCGGAAAAGACAAAAGATCCAATTTGGGTCTTTTTGGGAATAGAATATTGAGCAGAGGTTTCGATATTCTTGGTTGCAGCTTTGGTAATTTTCGACTTTCGATGCGCTTTCTGAGCCGACTGCTTTTCATTTTCGGAATCAGATGACGAAAGGTTTGGTAACTCGGATTTCGAATTAATTGGCGCCATCAATGATTTTCTTACTGCAGACATGCGCTTCATGGTTGGTTCCGGATCTGATTTTGTTTCTCTCATATGTTCCTCATGGGAAAGCGGTGAAGACGACTCCAGGGAAGACTGCTCAGAAGCCTGAGAATCCCAATTCTGAGTCTATAATTCATTTTTATAATTGATATCATTTATCACGATATTTTATATTTTATCTCAATTGTCAAGAAACTCATAATAAGGCTAGTTATTAAAAATTATAATTTCGCGCAATTGGAAACCAAATGAAAAATTCTTCCTAAGTTTCTTCTAAATTCTTCCTTTAACACGGCTTAATATTTTTATCGGGTCCTCTAAGTTGATGGATGAAGCTCCGGGAACACTTATTGTCCTATTTTGCTGAGAAAACAAGTTTACAGATTGATAAAAAATAGTAATTGTGTTATGGAAAATGTTATCTAAAGGACAGATCTGAGCTAGACTTGAAGTTGGGACAGCGAAAGAGAGGTTGTTCATCAAAAGAGACGTCAGAAAATTCGCGCGCGAATTCAAATGCACATTTTGGGGTTTAACACACATAGGGTACCCCCTGTAAAAAGTATACTATCTTGTACAGCTCGATGAGCTGAACAACATTTACAAAGGTACCATGGGTGTCTGAGACGATCCTGGCGATATATAGCGAAAAAATCAATCCAAAATGTCAATTTGAATTCGCGCGCGCGTCATTTTTGCATTTGTCATCGTTTTCCAACTTCAAGTCTAGCTCAGATCTGTCCTTTATTTGTGTAATAAATATGTTAGCAACGTAACTACTCGAATTGACCGACCAGTACATGTTGTTTCCTGATCTTTCTTTTACCACCCTACAGTAGTTTCTAAAGTAATTTTTAACTACTTCAAGGATTCTGACCAGAATAATATTGAGTGGCTTCGATATTGCTGTTTTTGCACCTGCTATGAAACGAAATTTGATTGGTTCTTTGTGGAACTTCGGTATAGCAAATATGAGAGGTATGTTAAGTTTATCAGTTTTGGCGTTGATTTTTCGTTCTTTGTACATGGATTCGTAGTTCTCGAAAATAGTTTTTGTGTCTTTATCTGACAGTTTATATGTGTCGTTGCCGGAAAAGTTAATGTCATTATTGTCAAGGGTTATTCCGAATTCTTTGCTAATCTGTAGTAAATAAAGCTTTTTACATGTTAACGAGAAATTGTTAGCTGCTTTATCGACTACTGTTATGACAAAATTATCATTGGTTTTGACAAAATTATCATTCTTGTGGACTACGTTGTTTGCTACGATTTTTTGTCGAGTACCGAACTCTTTGAACCATCTGGATTCACCGATGCTAATAAGTCGATCAATTAGTGCATGCTTGACTTTAAGTTTTTCTTCACTTTTGGGCTTATTTGCAAGTGAGTTGACAATATCGTCTCGAAATTTGTACAAAATGCCTCTGAATTTACTTAACGACAATGTAAAGTCTTGCCTGTGTTGTGATCCATATTCGATTTGTTCTCTAAGTTTGGTACATTGGACAATTGACGTATTTCCGGTGATGATATGGTCGTAGTGTTTGTCAACGAATTCCGGTTTTTCCATACATTTACAGTCTTCCATAATGATTTTTGAAAGTTGATTCGTATCGAGATTTTTAGAAGTGTATTGTAATTCGAATATCGTAAGAAATTGTTCTTAACTAAATTGTACTAAGTACTAAGAACTTGTATTAAGTATTTTATCGTGCAAAGTTACATTATTTCACTTATACTCTACGCGAGTCTGAGATTGTGTCCATAAATTGTCGTAATGATTGCATCAGAATCATTACCTTATCTCGGTCCAAATGGAACTCAACACAAATTTTGCACCTTCATTCGGGTCCCATGTCATTTTTGAAGTATCTAATCTGAGACTGCGATCTGATAATAAACGGCTGTATAAAAGGCGACTTTCTTAAACAGTTCATTTCGTTTACGCTCATTTACGCTGGGTGTAATTGAGCAATTGATGTCGCAATCGGATTTATTTTCTGTACAGTTGCATTCTCTTAAATTTAATCTTAGACTCGTACTTTTGAAAAATAGTAAATATAAAAATATAACACACTTCTTCCTATTCTAAATTTATTTTAGGATATTAATTTTACTAACAATTTATTAGTAACAAAACTTTACAAATTTCATACCCATTTTGATCTTACTTTTGATAATACAACAAGTAAAGTTCCTACTATAAATATAGTTATTCGTCCCTTGTCAGTTCTAATGCACTAACGATTCCCAATAAGCATAAGAACAAGCTTAGAAAAAAGCAAACTTCTCAAGCAATTCCTAAACTTATAGTATTTTGTTTTTAAATTTGTAGTTTTACCTATGTAAATTATTTTGAAATAAAAGTAGAAATAACATAAGATTTATGGAAGAGTGTCGTTTCGACCCCAAATCTATACGACTCCATGTAGTTGGGTCATCATCATTTTTTGTCTAGCTAAAGATGAAACATATGTTTTAGAGCTCAGCGATTGTACAAAACTAAATTTTTCAGGCAAATTTCTCTCTTGTTACATTTCTTCTCAGCTGTTCAATAAGCGAAAATGGCATCCAACGGTCCAGGAACCAGCGCTGCTTCGACCACTGAGAACTTGGTCCCGCCAAACGTCAATGACGACAAGTTGATTAAGGTAAGTGTTTGGAATTCTTTTGCAATTTATAAAACATTCAAATTGCAACATTTTTGTTAATAATTTTGTCACCAAATCCAAGTTAAAGTCATCTTTTCTCAGTGTAGTAATCTACAGCATCGATACAGTCAATACTGTATTTCAAGTTCCAAAATTGCTCCTTGGGACCTGCTCAGGGTGGATCTTCCTTGTTCAATTTCATTTCGAATTCCGCGATGTCGGATGCGAAGTGGATGGTACATTTCTTTATTATAAAGTTGTCTTCCAAATAATATCTGATAATTTCAGAAAACTTCGTTTTTCCTATGCCCGCCGTAAAGCCGGAAACCTTCCAGAAAGTTGTTGAGTGGACGGCCAATCATATCGGTATGAATTTTTATATGAAAAAGTTAATTATTTTTGCGTTTAAGGTGTGCCGGATCCAGAGGTGAAGGAAGATCCCTCGACTCGCGAGCGCATTTGGTTCACTCTGAATGACTTCGAGAACAAGTTCTTCGGTAAGAATTTTTTGTGAAACATCAAATTCAAAGATTTAATACATTGAAATTCATGCAAAATATTGTTTGTTTGTATTTGTTTTGTTGAAAAATTATCGCACTTAGTACCGTTTTACAGAAATTTACTTAGATACTATTCATATTTTTAGCATTACACCCTAAGAATGCACCTCCCAAAATCCCATGCGACGTACTCACCGCTTTAACTTAATATAAGGATAAATGCAAAATTGTAGTTTTTTAAGTTGCATTGTACTCTATATCGATAGGGTAATCTTATGAGTTCAATTTTTATGATCACGAAACGCCGTTTCGTTAATCACCTGAATTGTCATCATCTCGCTAGCGCATTGTTTAGCCCCAAATGGATCGAGCAGGAAGTCGGTTACCAGACCAAAAGATTCAGAAGTCTTAAGAATCCAAGGAAGATAAATTTTCTCAGCGCGCACATTTTGAGGTAGCCACTTCAGCGAATCGGGAATATCAGCATATGCTGGGTCTATAAAAGATATATACTGTTACTATTTGGATAACTCTACTCAGTTACAATATTAATTGCTTTTAGATAGGAAAAATTCTTGCTTGCAAAATTTTTCGTACAACTGAATCATATAAACACGTGAGAATTCGGAATTGAATAGAAAAACCTAGTATTCAACTAGCGTTTTCTGCCGGAACCCAAGTTTGAACCAAAACCAAATGTGTAAAAATGGCTGTTTTGTCAATTTTTTAGAGGGACATAATTTTTCTGAGCACTTTTCCTACCTAGCTAGAGGGAAAATAGTATGCAAAGTGCATTCAGTTTTTTCAAAAATTTGTTCAAAAATTGTTTGTTCAAAAATTTTATCGGCCCAAAATAGCGCTTATTCTGAAAAAGAGCCATTTTGGGTTAAAAAATGGCGTTTTGAAAAACGTCTAACGATCTCATCTCAAAATTTTGTGTGGATGTGAGCACAAATGGAGAACGGTCCCAATCGAAAGTTTTTTAAATGATGATTTTAAAAAAGTATACGTTTTCATACAACTTTTTCAATAAGAAATAAATATACCTGCTTAAAATATAAATTAATAGCGAGAATGATTCGCAATGGATATAACGAGGTTCGTGACCAATACTATCAGTGTTGCATTCCAGCGCATCTATGAAATTCTGATTGACGGCAAACATTTTGACTTCCTGAAAACTTACACTAATGTTTATATTTGGGAAAAAAGGCAAATATTAATTTTGTGACCTATTGTTTAATTTTGTATCTAAAAATCTCAATTTTCTGCCTAATAAGACTTAAAATTAGGTGTCTTATTATACCCTTAAGATCGACCGTACGTAAAAAAATAGGGTTCAGCGAGAACTTATAAGGGGTACAAAATCCCGGTCGAAAACTGCCGGGACAAGCTCCAAATAAATTAGCTACAAAAATAGTTTTGCCTGATTTTCTACAAAAAGCGAGACGATTTTTGGATTCCTGGCTAGTTTGAGACCAAGCTTCAAATTCCCTTGCCTACAGACCAATCTTAAGACCGATTAAATTGTTATAATATTTTAACGTTTCGTTAAATGCTGACTTTTGTATACGACGTCGGATGGTAGACGAATTTGAGAAATTGAGCCAAATAATCCCAAGAACACGGGTTTAATGCCGGATTGAATTGCGCATAGTACAACACTGGTTTGCGGAATTCCATAGCCTCGGAATAAGCCCCTTCATGACGCAGTTTTTGGAACCATGGACAGAGCTCCTCTTGGAAGGAAAGCGGAACTTCCTCTTTCACAATGCCATGGATGCAAACGTTTACATTGGCATCATACCTACGCGTCCAGTTATCGAGCGCTGATCGCGCACCGAAGAGCACAGTTTTAGCGGGAATGCCTTCCGGAGCACTGAGAGTGAAACCGCGGTTCTTGAAGAATTGAGTGCTTTGTCTTTTTTGGAGAACTGCATCAAAGGAAACAATAGCATACTTGTCCAACGTGTTCACCTGAAAATTGGGAACAAAGTTATTTACAAATTGCAAACGCCTGTGTTACTCCCGGGAAAAATCCGCTTGTACTTACCAAAAATATTTCGCACTGGGTAATACCCAGTGCTAATGTTCACTTCACTTCACTTCACATGGCTAATGTTCACAATAAAGCGTTATAGTGCTAATAACTAACAATTAACAACAGATTATAACAAAAAATTGCCTTAAAAACCGAAATTTTTGACTTTTTTAATCACCAGGAAAATTGACTCGAAAATGACTCGAAACTCAAGGTTTTCGTCGACTCGAAACTCGACTCGAACTTTTCGTCGACTGCTGGGTATCACCCCAAAATATATTTTATGCTTCACAAAACCAATCTTGATCTCCTATTTAGGACCTAAATAAGCGTTCTAGATAGGTGCCAATCTTATTTTTAAAATTTTCAGCTGACTCTCCGGAGAAAATTTTCATTCATTACAAAGCTGTATCAGCTTCATTCTGTAGTAATTTTTGTTTATTTACCTAATAATAAATTATTAACCTAATAATAACATTTTGGGTCTTTTACGAAAGAATGACTACAGAGAGTATGATATGTTTAAGAGTTATATTAAGATATATGTTATTTTATAACCTAACTGACCGTTTCGACCCTAAGTCCATACGTTTAGTACTAATTCTGGTACTACGTTGGTGTGTGCTATGTCTACTTCTGACGAAATAATAATTCACACATTTGCTTCCCTTTAAATATCTTGCTATGTTTTTGATGTGACACCCAACGATAAAAGTACTGTTTAATTTCATAAAATTACCGGAAATACGCATCCCCTATTGATATAGTACATAGAGACACCATCCAACACCATCTTCGGCAAACGGGAAATGTTTCGCTGAGCAATTCCATCGATTTGACGACTCACAAAGCGCTTTTGCGACCAATCAGGACAAGCGAGAAATTTGAGAGCCTCCAGCCAAGTATCGTCCGGAATGTTCACCTTCTTACGCACCAATCGCTCATTTTGCTCTACTGGAGAATTAGCTCGACGATGTTTAATGCCCCGGCGAGAAACATTTTGTGTATCCATGATTTCAACTGAACGTAGAAAATTGAAATATGATTAAAATGTAAAGCTAAAGAAGCCAAATTGTTAACAACCAAGGGTGGACCTTAGGCGCCTGGACGTCTCTCTATACTTAACTACAGTGGCCACACTATTTCGTACATTATACACAACAACAGGCACAAAGGAGCTAGTGATGAAATCACGAATCATCATAGGCAAAAATCGGTCCGCCGGACCGATTTTTGTCTATGCTGCAGAACAAAGGAAGCATATTCACTGTGTAAAAGATAGCCATTAATTTTTTATTTCATTGTGTATGTCTACGAAATAGTGTGGCCACTGTAGTTAAAGTATAGAGAGACGTCCAGGCGCCTAAGGTCCACCCTTGTTGACAACAAAGGCATGCAGTTGTTTTTCATTAAAAGAAAGGAAGGAAGAAGAGACCACGGCCCGTTTACGCTCTATCGCTTTCTCTAACTGTCTAGCATTTTCATGTCTAGCACTTTAGTCATCTTTCACTGTCTGATTGTATATTTGCTATAGTCGACCATGCTCTGCAAGATTCCGCAAAAAAATTTGACGAATTTTCGAAACTAAAATGACACCTCGGGAAAAGAGCTGGATGATCGGAACGGATCGGAAATATCGGGTTTTTGGGGTTCAGATCGGTTTTTTTGGCCTTTTTGGACCGATCCAAGCAGCCCTAAGAATGCACTCGGCCGCGGATTCAAATTTAAATTCCCGCCCGCCGGCTAGGGTGCAGGGATGGGAGATCGGATCGGAAATATCGGGTTTTTGAGGATCGGATCGATTTTTTTTTGGCGTTTTGGACCGATCCAAGCACCCCTAAGAATGCACTCGGCCGCGGATTCAAATTTAAATTCCCGCCCGCCGGCTAGGGTGCAGGGATGGGAGATCGGATCGGAAATATCGGGTTTTTGAGGATCGGACCGATTTTTTTTGGCGTTTTGGACCGATCCAAGCACCCCTAAGAATGCACTCGGCCGCGGATTCAAATTTAAATTACCGCCGGTCGTGCCCGACAATTTTAGAAAATTTTAATGAACCGTTCCAAAATTAAAAAATTTTCGCCTGCGGAGCTATTTGGTTGCCTTTTTCCTCCAACTATTTTTTTGAAATTGTGCTAATTTTTGTGGCAAATCGGCAAAAAATTGAAAAATTTTCGCCTACGGCGCTATTTGGATACCATATCTCCTTCAAGTATTCTAAAAATATGAAAAATTTACAGATGAAAATCATCAAAATTGAAAAATTTTTAACTGCGCAGCTGTTTATTCATTATTTCTCCATTGTTTTTTGATGGTCATTTTCAGTAACAAAAACTACTGATTTTGAGCCAAAAATACCGAAAATTGCATAATTTTTCGCTCCCGCGAAAAATTTTGTCTGGAAAAGTGTTATTTCCAAATTTTTTCTTAATTTAGCAAAATTGAGTAAAAAATAGCACAATTGTACAATTTCGTGAAAAAACATTAATTTTGCCATATTTTACCAAAAACTTAAAACAAAAGCGATGTTTTTGGTCCCATGTGGTACTCCTTTGGTGTTAAATGTTGACAAAATCCTGGAAAAATCATACTGCTACCAAAATTTGCGGGAAATACTAATCCACTGTCGGCTTCTTCATTTTTTAATTACAAACAAATATAAAATTTTTAATCGTTCGCACAATATCATAGTGAGAAACTGGTAGCTAGAAATAAAGCAGACATAAATCAACTGCCCAAAAAGTTCTTCCTCCAAATATAAATTGTATAACAAATTAATGTTTGCAGAGTTTTCTTTCGAAATACTCTTTTGATGCTCAACAGAATTTTCCAGACCAGTTTGGGCGCGTTAAGAAAGTAGAGTGAGACACAGGAAAAGCGATGCACTGAAATTGTGTTAGATTATTCTTCTCCACCAAATTTTTCATTTTTAAGCCCCGGGAGCGTTCTAGAATGTTCCAGATTGTTTGAAAATGTTTAGATAACACTCCAGAGTGTTCTAGATTAGGGTTGTTCGGGAGCTTAAGCCTAAGATTAAGTCCCTTAGGCCCTGTTCGGGGCCCCAAGCCTAAACCAGTTACGAAAAAAAAAGTTAGCATGATACGGAAAATTGGATTTTTACAAGGAAAATGCAAGAAAATCGGGGGCCTAAGGGACTTAATCTTAGGCTTAAGCTCCCGAACAACCCTAATCTAACCGAACAACCCTAATCTAGAACACTCTGGAGTGTTATCTAAACATTTTCAAACAATCTGGAACATTCTAGAATGTTCCCGGGGCTTAAAAATGAAAAATTTGGTACCGCGGTGCAAATGTCCCGCGGTGCAAATGGCCGCGGTGCAAATGTCCCGCGGTGCAAACGGCCGCGGTGCAAATGTCCCGCGGTGCAAACGGCCGCGGTGCAAATGTCCCGCGGTGCAAATGTCGCGCGGTGCAAACGGCCGCGGTGCAAATGTCCCGCGGTGCAAACGGCCGCGGTGCAAATGTCCCGCGGTGCAAATGTCACGTACCGCGTGAGGTACGGGCGAAAATAATCCAGGAAGACATTTGTGAAGAACAGAAAATGTCATATTATGAGGGAATACAATTAAGCCAAATCTGATAGTTTTACCTAAATTGCGTTTTGTTCAAAACTTACCTCAAATTTTACGAAACGGCCATAAGAATTTAGAATCGACTGGAAAACTGGCAGCTAATTCGTGAACAAAAAAGTAGAGCAGCAAAAAATTAAATCAGTATTACATAAACATCTATAAATGAAACATACAGCACCGAAAATCTTCAGACATATCACATGAAATTGTCAAAACGGTCGAAAAATTGTCTAAATCGTATAGGTCATAAATTTCTTCATTGGATTTAGCAGTTAAATTGAATCGAAATCTTTAACAAACAGATGTGTATAGAACAGACTAACCAAATTTGTAAACTATATTGAATAGTGAAATATTGCACGTTGCCATTAAACCGACATTTAATAATGTTCTAATAACAAAATTCAAAACAATTTTATATTTAAGAGGAATAAAAAGCAGCCAACAATGTAAGTGTAGCAGTTAAAAGTATTTTCGTTTAATTCTGCTATTACTAACTAGTTAAGAGTGTTGGAGGCCCATGTGAAAAACCTTGGACCATGTGCGTAAAACCCTTAGTCCCGAAACGAATTCGAAGGGTCGATTGAATAATTATACCCCGGGGGTTAAATTAGCGAGTTTATAGTAAGCTAACATCTTCCAATTTATGGATAACAATAAATACATTCTATTTCTCATTAACAAATGAACCAATTTATCCTAAACGTAAAGTGTATTGAGTAAATTTTTGTGTATTCCTATTTTTAAATCACTTTTAACTTCTTTCTTAATTCAGAAAGGAGATTCCGAATATATAACTAGGGGAGCGCCGCGGATACGCCGCGCTAGGATTAAGACTGTGTTAATGTCTCTCTCTAATTTGTTGTAAAAGAAATATGACATCACACACCTAGGTCTAAATTTCCATTTTAATACCATAATTTCACAATTTTCACGAACCTCGACCTGGAGACAATTAATTGCTTCTAGCTATCCATATATCTCCTAATTTCACTCTGTTTTTATTTATTTCGAGATTAATTTACAATATTTGTCTAGTTTCACAGCTACACAAAATTGCTACTTTCGAATACTTACTCGTTGATAAATGTTGCTTCGATATCCAAATTCAATGATCCCTCTTGCATTTTGTAACCGATCCTTCTCGATAATCCATTTTGATAATTTTGGCCGTCATTCGGCAGTCAATCCATTACCACGCCTGTAATAATGCTCTGAGTAATTCAAATCGGTATTTTGTTCCAAATTAATAATGCCACAATACGCCAATTCAAACCATAAATAAATTGCATCACATCGTAACTAAGCCATAATTGTTCAATAGTTCAAAGATTTGTAAATAGTAACATGTACTTTAATCGCACATTATGCCGAAAAAGTCTCTAAAATTCATCTTTTTTGATAAATGCTTTTTCACTCTACAATCACGTTTGCTAATAATTTGCTTTTTGTCAATATTCTAAGTCTGACGCTGTGGACGGAACACGTAATGGTGCCGATTGTGTGCCCATTCCACAATCAAACTTCGCGTCGGCTACTCACTTTATATATTCTTTGAAACGATTTTTGTACCTCTTTCTGCTTTTTGGTTGCTTCAATATAATTTCACAAATTTTCCTGTGGAACAGGCGATCACCATACAGTTCTCACCTTTCCGGCTCCCAACATAAAAACTAAAACACCACCCATAGCCTCGCTTCTTAGAGATCAAAAGGCGAGGCGCCTTTTCTCGGCGGCGGGCGTATGTAGTGAATGGTATCAGAACGCCCCGCCGGTCAAAAGAGGCGGTCCTCTTTATGTAATATGAACTCTCCCAGAAACGGGATTGAGGAGAAGGAGAGTCAGTCTATTCCCGAGCCTCTCTGGAGGCTGGCAGGCCCAGCATGGGTGGTGTGGATTTCCTGGAGCTAGAGCCTGGGGTCGAACTGTATCTTAGGTGGAAGCCCTTTGTTAATATAAAATGTTTACCGGATCATAAATGATTTAATATAACAAGGCTAATCTAAGACAACAAAGAGAGCTTCATAAAAAATCAGGGCTCTGTCAACTTCACTCACAAATCAGGGCTCTGTCAACTTCACTCACAAATCAGGGCTCTCTCAACTTCACTCACAAATCATGGCTCTGGCAACTTCAATCTCAAATCAGGGCTCTGTCAACTTACTCACAAATCAGGGCTCTGTCAACTTCACTCACAAATCAGGGCTCTGTCAACTTCACTCACAAATCAGGGCTCTGTCAACTTCCTCACAAATCAGGCTCTGTCAACTTCAGTCACAAATCAGGGCTCTGTCAACTTCACTCACAAATCAGGGCTCTGTCAACTTAAATCACAAATCAGGGCTCTGTCAACTTCACTCACAAATCAGGGCTCTGGCAACTTCACTCACAAATCAGGGCTCTGTCAACTTAAATCACAAATCAGGGCTCTGTCAACTTTACTCACAAATCAGGTCACTGGCAACTTCACTCACAAATCAGGGCTCTGTCAACTTAAATCACAAATCAGGGCTCTGTCAACTTTACTCACAAATCAGGGCTCTGGCAACTTCACTCACAAATCAGGGCTCTGGCAACTTCACTCACAAATCAGGGCTCTGTCAACTTCACTCACAAATCAGGGCTCTGTCAACTTCACTCACAAATCAGTGCTCTGTCAACTTCACTCACAAATCAGGGCTCTGTCAACTTAAATCACAAATCAGGGCTCTGTCAACTTCACTCACAAATCAGGGCTCTGTCAACTTAAATCACAAATCAGGGCTCTGTCAACTTTACTCACAAATCAGGGCTCTGGCAACTTCACTCACAAATCAGGGCTCTGGCAACTTCACTCACAAATCAGGGCTCTGTCAACTTAAATCACAAATCAGGGCTCTGTCAACTTTACTCACAAATCAGGTCTCTGGCAACTACACTCACAAATCAGGGCTCTGTCAACTTAAATCTCAAATCAGGGCTCTGTCAACTTCACTCACAAATCAGGGCTCTGTCAACTTCACTCACAAATCAGGGCTCTCTCAACTTCACTCACAAATCATGGCTCTGGCAACTTCAATCTCAAATCAGGGCTCTGTCAACTTCACTCACAAATCAGGGCTCTGTCAACTTAAATCACAAATCAGGGCTCTGTCAACTTCACTCACAAATCAGGGCTCTGGCAACTTCACTCACAAATCAGGGCTCTGTCAACTTAAATCACAAATCAGGGCTCTGTCAACTTTACTCACAAATCAGGTCACTGGCAACTTCACTCAAAAAAACAGGGCTCTGTCAACTTAAATCACAAATCAGGGCTCTGTCAACTTTACTCACAAATCAGGGCTCTGGCAACTTCACTCACAAATCAGGGCTCTGGCAACTTCACTCACAAATCAGGGCTCTGTCAACTTCACTCACAAATCAGGGCTCTGTCAACTTCACTCACAAATCAGTGCTCTGTCAACTTCACTCACAAATCAGGGCTCTGTCAACTTAAATCACAAATCAGGGCTCTGTCAACTTTACTCACAAATCAGGTCTCTGGCAACTACACTCACAAATCAGGGCTCTGTCAACTTAAATCTCAAATCAGGGCTCTGTCAACTTCACTCACAAATCAGGGCTCTGCAACTCACTCACAAAACAGGGCACTGACAACTTAAATCTCAAATCAGGGCTCTGTCAACTTCACTCACAAATCAGGGCTCTGTCAACTTCACTCACAAATCAGGGCTCTCTCAACTTCACTCACAAATCATGGCTCTGGCAACTTCAATCTCAAATCAGGGCTCTGTCAACTTCACTCACAAATCAGGGCTCTGTCAACTTAAATCACAAATCAGGGCTCTGTCAACTTCACTCACAAATCAGGGCTCTGGCAACTTCACTCACAAATCAGGGCTCTGTCAACTTAAATCACAAATCAGGGCTCTGTCAACTTTACTCACAAATCAGGGCTCTGGCAACTTCACTCACAAATCAGGGCTCTGGCAACTTCACTCACAAATCAGGGCTCTGTCAACTTCACTCACAAATCAGGGCTCTCTCAACTTCACTCACAAATCAGGGCTCTGGCAACTTCAATCTCAAATCAGGGCTCTGTCAACTTCACTCACAAATCAGGGCTCTGTCAACTTAAATCACAAATCAGGGCTCTGTCAACTTCACTCACAAATCAGGGCTCTGGCAACTTCACTCACAAATCAGGGCTCTGTCAACTTCACTCACAAATCAGGGCTCTGTCAACTTCACTCACAAATCAGGGCTCTGGCAACTTCACTCACAAATCAGGGCTCTGTCAACTTCACTCACAAATCAGGGCTCTGTCAACTTCACTCACAAATCAGGGCTCTGTCAACTTCACTCACAAATCAATGCTCTGTCAACTTCACTCACAAATCAGGGCTCTGTCAACTTAAATCACAAATCAGGGCTCTGTCAACTTCACTCACAAATCAGGGCGCTGTCAACTTAAATCACAAATCAGGGCTCTGTCAACTTTACTCACAAATCAGGGCTCTGCAACTTCACTCAAATCAGGGCTCTGGCAACTTCACTCACAAATCAGGGCTCTGTCAACTTAAATCACAAAAATCAGTGCTCTGTCAACTTCACTCACAAATCAGGGCTCTGTCAACTTCACTCACAAATCAGGGCTCTGTCAACTTCACTCACAAATCAGGGCTCTGGCAACTTCAATCTCAAATCAGGGCTCTGTCAACTTCACTCACAAATCAGGGCTCTGTCAACTTCAATCACAAATCAGGGCTCTGTCAACTTCAAACACAAATCAGGGCTCTGTCAACTTCAATCACAAATCAGGGCTCTGTCAACTTCAAACACAAATCAGGGCTCTGTCAACTTCAATCACAAATCAGGGCTCTGTCAACTTCACTCACAAATCAGGGCTCTGTCAACTTCACTCACAAATCAGGGCTCTGTCAACTTCACTCACAAATCAGGGCTCTGGCAACTTCACTCACAAATCAGGGCTCTGGCAACTTCACTCACAAATCAGGGCTCTGTCAACTTAAATCACAAATCAGGGCTCTGTCAACTTTACTCACAAATCAGGGCTCTGGCAACTTCACTCACAAATCAGGGCTCTGTCAACTTCACTCACAAATCAGGGCTCTGTCAACTTCACTCACAAATCAGTGCTCTGTCAACTTCACTCACAAATCAGGGCTCTGTCAACTTAAATCACAAATCAGGGCTCTGTCAACTTCACTCACAAATCAGGGCTCTGGCAACTTCACTCACAAATCAGGGCTCTGTCAACTTTACTCACAAATCAGGGCTCTGGCAACTTCACTCACAAATCAGTGCTCTGGCAACTTCACTCACAAATCAGGGCTCTGTCAACTTAAATCACAAATCAGGGCTCTGTCAACTTCAATCACAAATCAGGGCTCTGTCAACTTCAGTCACAAATCAGGGCTCTGTCAACTTCAATCACAAATCAGGGCTCTGTCAACTTCAATCACAAATCAGGGCTCTGTCAACTTCAATCACAAATCAGGGCTCTGTCAACTTCAATCACAAATCAGGGCTCTGTCAACTTCAATCACAAATCAGGGCTCTGTCAACTTCAGTCACAAATCAGGGCTCTGTCAACTTCAGTCACAAATCAGGGCTCTGTCAACTTCAGTCACAAATCAGGGCTCTGTCAACTTCAGTCACAAATCAGGGCTCTGGCAACTTCAATCTCAAATCAGGGCTCTGTCAACTTCAGTCACAAATCAGGGCTCTGGCAACTTCAGTCACAAATCAGGGCTCTGTCAACTTCAGTCACAAATCAGGGCTCTGGCAACTTCAGTCACAAATCAGGGCTCTGGCAACTTCAGTCACAAATCAGGGCTCTGGCAACTTCAGTCACAAATCAGGGCTCTGGCAACTTCAGTCACAAATCAGGGCTCTGGCAACTTCAGTCACAAATCAGGGCTCTGGCAACTTCACTCACAAATCAGGGCTCTGTCAACTTCACTCACAAATCAGTGCTCTGTCAACTTCACTCACAAATCAGGGCTCTGTCAACTTAAATCACAAATCAGGGCTCTGTCAACTTCACTCACAAATCAGGGCTCTGGCAACTTCACTCACAAATCAGGGCTCTGTCAACTTCACTCACAAATCAGGGCTCTGTCAACTTAAATCACAAATCAGGGCTCTGTCAACTTCACTCACAAATCAGGGCTCTGTCAACTTCACTCACAAATCAGGGCTCTGGCAACTTCACTCACAAATCAGGGCTCTGTCAACTTAAATCACAAATCAGGGCTCTGTCAACTTCACTCACAAATCAGGGCTCTGTCAACTTCACTCACAAATCAGGGCTCTGGCAACTTCAATCTCAAATCAGGGCTCTGGCAACTTCACTCACAAATCAGGGCTCTGTCAACTTAAATCACAAAAATCAGTGCTCTGTCAACTTCACTCACAAATCAGGGCTCTGTCAACTTAAATCACAAATCAGGGCTCTGTCAACTTCACTCACAAATCAGGGCTGCTTCAACTTAAATCACAAAAATCAGTGCTCTGTCAACTTCACTCACAAATCAGGGCTCTGTCAACTTAAATCACAAATCAGGGCTCTGTCAACTTCACTCACAAATCAGGGCTCTGGCAACTTCACTCACAAATCAGGGCTCTGTCAACTTAATCACAAATCAGGGCTCTGTACTTTACTCACAAAACAGGCTCTGGCAACTTACTCACAAATCAGGGGTCAGTCAACTTCAGACACAAAACAGGGCTCTGTCAACTACAATCACAAATCAGGCTCTGTCAACTTAAATCACAAATCAGGGCTCTGTCAACTTTACTCACAAATCAGGGCTCTGGCAACTTCACTCACAATCAGGGCTCTGTCAACTTAAAACACAAAACAGGGGTCTGTCAACTTTTCTCACAAAACAGGGCTCTGGCAACTTATCACAAATCAGGGGTCTGTCAACTTAAAACACAAATCAGGGCTCTGTCAACTTCACTCACAAATCAGGGCTCTGTCAACTTAAAAAACAAAACAGGGCTCTGTCAACTTTATCACAAATCAGGGCTCTGCAACTTCACTCACAAATCAGGGCTCTGTCAACTTAAATCACAAATCAGGGCTCTGTCAACTTTACTCACAAATCAGGGCTCTGGCAACTTCACTCACAAATCAGGGCTCTGTCAACTTAAATCACAAATCAGGGCTCTGTCAACTTTACTCACAAATCAGGGCTCTGGCAACTTCACTCACAAATCAGGGCTCTGTCAACTTAAATCACAAATCAGGGCTCTGTCAACTTTACTCACAAATCAGGGCTCTGGCAACTTCACTCACAAATCAGGGCTCTGGCAACTTCAATCTCAAATCAGGGCTCTGTCAACTTCAATCTCAAATCAGGGCTCTGTCAACTTAAATCTCAAATCAGGGCTCTGTCAACTTAAATCTCAAATCAGGGCTCTGTCAACTTCAATCTCAAATCAGGGCTCTGTCAACTTCAATCACAAATCAGGGCTCTGTCAACTTCAATCACAAATCAGGGCTCTGGCAACTTCACTCACAAATCAGGGCTCTGTCAACTTAAATCACAAATCAGGGCTCTGTCAACTTCACTCACAAATCAGGGCTCTGGCAACTTCAATCTCAAATCAGGGCTCTGTCAACTTCACTCACAAATCAGGGCTCTGTCAACTTAAATCACAAAAATCAGTGCTCTGTCAACTTCACTCACAAATCAGGGCTCTGGCAACTTCACTCACAAATCAGGGCTCTGTCAACTTCACTCACAAATCAGGGCTCTGGCAACTTCACTCACAAATCAGGGCTCTGGCAACTTCACTCACAAATCAGGGCTCTGTCAACTTCACTCACAAATCAGGGCTCTGTCAACTTGAATCACAAATCAGGGCTCTGTCAACTTCACTCACAAATCAGGGCTCTGGCAACTTCATATTAGCTCTGATAATACATTTGTTGGCATTTTGCTATGTATTGGTTCAAATGGCTCCTTTCAATAAAATTTTTGTTTTCTCTTTCCTCCATCGCCATTTTTGTTACCTGTAGTTTTGTAATTGAGTTTGGATTTCTGTGATTCAAAGCTCAAACACATGGATTATGTTATAGCTTTATTATATTAGATTTATTCTAGCCAGGATCTTGAGCTGGAAGGCATCTCGCGCAGTGGTCATAATCTCATTTTGTTATATTTCAGGACCTCAAAGATGGCTAATATGGATAATGGCACAATGGTAGAAGCGTTCAAGTACCTCAACTATTGTCAGCTGGCAAAAAATAGTCTCGTCTCAAAGAGGTTTCGCAATGTGATTGAAACTCGTAGACACAAGATGGCACTTCTCTGCGTCGACATTCGCATGGTGAGTGGTTTATTAGCTTTGTTATTGGAAGCATACCAGAAAAAGTGGGTTTTTTTAATGTGCGCTATAATTTATCTTCTCTAACGCTCTCCTTTCTGGGAGTTGGCTAAAGATAATTTTTACAAAAGTTAACCACAGGGAATATACTGCTACCTCAAAGTTATCGGTTTATTTAACCCTTCATTGCCGGACCGTAAGATTTTGCTGATTTTTTTGTATACAGAGCGCATTTGGGCCCCTAATAACGGGAAAATATTATTTTTTTGAAATTTCTTATATCATATAGACTCGGCAAGTTATAACATGTAGAGAATCATAGATATATATTCTTCAGACAAGGAATAAATTTAATCTCAGAGAGAAAATGAATTCTTGCCTCAAAATCTATCTTCAAAATATCATAAAAACATGTTATGAAATTTCACGTTATCCGTCAAGTGCCAAACTTTGACAGTAATACAATGGACGATTTTCCATTTGATCAAAGTAATCCGTTCATTATTTTCAACGATGTATTTATGGTAGTAGTCTATTGACGACATTATTTCGCCAACTTTTGTGCATTTTAGAGCTGATTTTGTAAAGTCCGATTTTGAGAAATATCGATTTTTGAGAAAACCGGAATTCTTTGGCTGACATTTGGCTGCAGATAACTGTAAAATCCACAAAACTTGGCTAAATAATGTCAGGTTTTCGCTATAATGTTCAGAATTTTGTCTAGTTCCATCTGCGTATAAGATTCTGAAAGAAGAAATTAGCTTTTATGAAAACTGTGACACACCTGGTCAAAAACTGTAAATCCCGGCCAGAAATTTGAACTCCGAATTTTTCGCATTCCAGAGCAGTAGTGGACAAATTCTCATGCTGGGATCCTGGCTAAGGCTCTCCACTGTATTTCCGTTTTTACACCTCCGCCGGAGGCCTAATTTTGGTAACGTTTCGGAATAGAACTTGTGCACACGGGATCGGTGGGTGTCTTCATTTGATGCCATATTTGCAAAATTTTGAACAATCATTACAAAACTGTGTTATACATTTTTGGAAACTAGACAAAATTTGCTACAACTATAATTCAAAGTCCGGAGGTGGGAAGCCAAAATTTTGCAAATTAGCGGTTATTTAAACCAGTGCATATTTTTTCCCCACCCGTTATTTCCAGGAAAAACGTTGGAATGAGGAACCTGCTGCCATCCAACTATTCAACAAAGAGATTCAACAAAGAGATACAACGAATGGGCCGCTTTCAACAATTACTCAAAGCAAATTACCGTAAACTCTCTAATTTAGCCCCCTCTTGTTTTACCCCCCTCTATTTTTGCCCCCCCCCCAAAATGGAAATTTTTCCAAAATTGCCAAAAATTCAAATTTTTGGCGCAAATTCAAATTTTTTGCCAAAAATTTGAATTTTTTAACTATTTTTTACCAAATTTTGCAAAAATTTGCCAAAACTTTGTAAAAATGGCAAAAATTTCAAAAAAATTCAAAATTTTGTGGGCGGGAATTCAAATTTTGAATTTTTTTGAAAAAATGACGAAAATTTTTGAAATTTGAGCAAAAATCCCAAAAAATTTTTCGCGCCGCGCCTCCGGCGCGGGCGAAACATCGATTGAATAATTTTACCCCCCTCTATTTTTACCCCCCTCTAATTTTCCCCCCAGAGGTGATTGAATAATTATACCCCCGGGGGTTAAATTAGAGAGTTTACGGTACGCCTCTTTGTCAAGCTGCTGGAGATCGCCGAGTTTATGAGCTTACTGCTTATGGAGATTACAAAGGTAAAGGAATTTTTAAACTTCTTTCTTGGAGCAAACCCGGAAGAAAAGAAATATTATTTGGATTACTTTATGTATTACTTTATTTTTTAATATTATTTCCTAAGCTAACTTCTGATTTAGATCCAAACCAGGGCAGAAAATCCGTATTCTCTGCACTTGTCAAAGAACTCAACCACGAGACTTGGCCTTTGTTCCAACACTTCGTCCGCCTTCTCTCAGACCCGTTCGTTCGCATTCGCCATCTGCGACTTATTCATCTCATTGTACATCCGAAATTTTCGTCACATCTGATCACATTTCAAAAGCCGTTATCGTTGATTTCACGCAGGTAAATAACTTTGTTAGGACAATTCATATATTTTAACAATCACTTAATTATCTACTGAAAATTATCAACCACAATTCCCCGGCCGGCTTAAAAATAATCGATTAGTCAAAAATTGCAAAAAATAAAGCGATTGTTTACGGTAGTTTGTATTACAATAGTCCGTTTATGTATATTCGTTTTCTCTGCAGTACACCCCTAAATCTTTTACTACGGTGGTTTTTAGGAATAAGAAACTAAGTTTAATATTACTACTAGTAAATTATTATATTACTATGACGCCTTACAGCACAGGTGAGTATTAGTGGCTTAACCGTAAATCCTAAAATGTACGGTTATATTTTGATATAATTTTAGAAGTTCATGGATCTCAAAAGCCGCGATGATATCCAACTGGTTGAGTCAATTCGAGGCCGTGTCTCAGACACGACTGCAGAAGCATTGAAGAGTAATTACGCCAAATTTTTCATAAAAGAAGAGGAAGATGGATATGGTTGGACAGTGCATGTCTTTGAAATCGACAATGCCGATATCGGAAAGAAAATGCGAATTTCAATTTCAGAATTATGTGAAGTCACACTGAAGATTATAAATTTGTAATTGCTGTGTATTATTCTTTGTGTTTGGAGCACAACCTCGATAAAAACGAACACTCCGTTTTCAAGCAAAATTATTTAGCTGGTTAGTGGAGCTAACTTGCACATTTGTATGGCCATCGGAAATTTATTTTTAAGAATGTTTGCATAAAGTGTGAAATTAAAAATTTTAAAGTGACAATGCAGAGAAATTCTAAATCCTGGCATGTGATAGTTGATTGAATTGAAGTGATAATGCACGACGTAGGGATGTGCAATGATAACCTTTGATAACTCCTCCAATGATAACCTCAATGATAACCTTTTCAACGAAGGGAGGTTATCATGATAACCCACAAGGTTATCATGATAACCGTAATGCTTAAAATACTTACACATTGACAAACGAATTGCATATTTGGAATCTACAGGAAAAACTGACATAGGGACGTCTACATCAGAATTTAGGTATGTTAGGTTATCATGATAACTTTGTGGGTTATCATGATAACCGGAATTTCCTGAGTTATCAAAGGTTATCATTGCACATCCCTAGCATCACGTTTATATTTGGACACGTATGCGCATACTACAGCATCTTAGGGGTACCTTCGCTGAAGCATGGTCCAATTTTGGTCCAATGGTACCTTCGTTGAAGGGTGAAGCATTGTCCAATTTTATGCAGCCATTCGCAACCT
This sequence comes from Ditylenchus destructor, assembly GCA_022814885.1. Lineage (NCBI taxonomy): Eukaryota > Metazoa > Nematoda > Chromadorea > Rhabditida > Anguinidae > Ditylenchus > Ditylenchus destructor. The sequence continues at coordinate 21,293 of JAKKPZ010000227.1, forward strand.
ACAACTCGGCATGCCACTCCTTTTTGACGATCGTTTGCATTTACTGGTTAAATTTTATAAAGACCGGAAGGAAGAGGAAGTATAGTATACTTCCTCTTACTAGTCCCTACTCTAGTACCCTACTCTCTACTTAGTATACCATCAAATTAAATCCGCGAACTCAAGCGAACCACATAATGTTCTACAGCTGTATGTCCACATGAGTATTAACGGCTACGCTTGGTTTTAGAAGCTGTGCCGTATGTGCCCGAAACCGGTGTCAATCGCCTCCGTTTTCAGTCCTAATCCCGAAAAACACAAAATTTTTGGGGAGAAATGCAACCTCTTCCGCCCACGCATGTGAACATTCTCGATTTTTGCATGCGTGGGCCCATTTTTTGCACGCCCACCAGTGCCGCAGCTTGGGCATTTTTGAACCCCGGGGAATTTTCAAAAACAAAAGGGGGCCCTTTTGTTTTTTTTTGTGAATTTATTTTTGAGGCATTCTTAGGGGTGCTTGTTCCAAAAGCTGACCCCCGGGGAATTCCCCTATTTCCCCATATGAAGCTGCGGCCCTGACGCCCACGCATACAAATTAAATTTATATTATATATTTTGTATGCGTGGGGGTCATATATTTCCCCACGCATGCTAATTTGTAATTTTCGTTTTAGTGTTGTTCTAATTTGCATGCGTTGGCACACTTAAATCGTATTAGGCTTAAGCTCCCGAACAACCCTTACGTTAGGCTACTGTGTACGCACAATCGCACTTAGTCTTAGGCTTAAGCTCCCGAACAACCCTTACGTTAGGCTACTGTACAGACTCAACCAAACTTAGGCTTAGGCTTACCAGGCAGCTATTGTGTCTTCTCCTGTTCTTGTCGCCCCACGCATTCAAAAAACACAGCATATTCACATGCGTGGACGGAAGAGGTTGCATTTCTCCAAAAAAATTTGTGTTTTTCGGGATTTAAATACTAATCGTTTTGAGAGAAGATTCGTCATTTTTGTAACGTATTTTCTAGTTGTAAATTTTGCCAAATATTATACTGAATGCACTAAAATGGCTACATTTAAATTCAAAGCGGTGTGTTTCAAAGCACCTCCAATATAGAATCGATAAGTGAAAGTTTCTTAAAATAGCCAAAATTCGGCCATAACAACAAATGATTAAAAAACCATATTAACATATGAATTACTTCCGCGGCACATCAAAGACCATTATATCGCATTTCATATCAAAGGAGGCGCTAAATTTTGGGGCGTTGTTTACGATTGCTCAATTTATAAGCAGCTGATAAAGATAAGGATCGAATCCTTATTCTTCAAAAAAACACAAGACAATATCAAAATGTTGCTTTTTTCTTTATTACTGCTTTTAGTTAATTTTTGTGCCATTTATGGAGGAGATGAAGAGCGGCAAGGTGTTTATGGATTATTACAGGTAAAATCATTTTTACACAACACATTATAAAAATTTTTTCTGCCGCATTTTCTATCGTTAAGGAAATTATTTATTTAGCGTCTGGACAGGGAAGAAGCAGAGGAAATTTACAGTTTTTGCTTGGGTTTGAAACGAAGAAGTGGATTTTCCCAAGCAAAATTCGGTGATGATCATCACCGTATATCAAACGGGCGACCTCTTGACATGACCGTCGGCGCATACACCGCTTTGCTCTATGATCCCGATCTAGGCTCAGTGCAGTGTACGGCAACTTTTATCAGCTGGCGTCACCTTGTGACCGCTGCTCATTGTATTTACTTGGACTTATCACATAAGTGAGTCTCCATATTATTTGGGACTTAGGTAAAAAACATTTTCGTAAATCCACCGAAGTGTATAAATATTCAAGCATGACAAAACAGTTCAGACTAAAGCTAAATTATTTCATACATCTAAAAATTTTTTGATTATAGAACAAAACTCAAGCTTATGGCTGGAGGAGTTCACCCTCCCGGTCACGGTGATGACATGATCGAGCTTGACTATACTGTAATAGTTGGATTCGGGAATTTGCCAGACGAGGACAAGCCAGGCATGGAAACATGGGAAGAAAATTTCTATATAGCACAGGGAGACTTTGCGATTATCCAACTAGAAGAGAGCGTTCCTGACTACCTTAAGCATGATAGGATCGAAATAATGTGCCTTCCGAAAGCCAACGAAGCGATGCCGGATAAGTTGAGTATGTTAAAATTCCCTATAACAAAAATTCATTTATGTTAGGACTATATTTCAACAATTTTCAGATGTTTATGGTTTCGGATTGATGAGCAAAGATGTGCAAACCGATGTACTTCGTGGCTACACCACTCGAACGAATATTGTGACATCAACAATGTGTGAGAAAAGCGATCGACTTGTGTGTCAAACCACCTCTTTCCAAAACGGTTGCATTATGAATGCAGACAGCGGCGGGGGCAGCTGGGAGTTTAATGGAGACGATATAAGGACGATTTATGCCATAAACACGAAAATTGATGATGAGGTATAATGGATTCTTTTCCCTCATTCTTCGAATTGGTGGTACCAAATACTGTTCTTGGATAGTCGAATGGTATGACTGTTGTCCCTCAGTCTTCGGACAAGGTGGTTCTTTTGTTGCACGAGTATTCTTATAGTCAGGAAACTGATTGTTTGAGTATCGCAGTGTTCTAGAAATCCTTCATTCATTTGAGGTTTTCAAAAATATTCGCCATATTCATCGGCCTGAGACTAACTTATTTATAATCTAATGACTAAACTCCAATATTTTAGCAACGTTCACGTTGTATCGTTACTGGGCTACGAGTATCAAAGGTCGTTCATGACATTTGTCGTTATCTCGATCTCTGTCCTGCAGGCGCTGATTCTACCCAGGCATACCTTACGGCTAAGATGATTTACTTGACTCATGAGAGATCATGGTAAATTAAACAGTGCTCTAAATAATTTCTCTTCAATTTCCGAATCATTTTTCTCGCTTTAAATAATGCGTTTTAAACGCAATAAATTTAGGTACTCGGACATCGGTTGGCAATTAAGTTATATACCAGATGAGTACAATAAGCTCTATGAAGAACGCTGCAACAAGCCATATAATGAGACCACTGGTTGTGATTACACTTATTTGCACTTTTCACATCGCAACAACCAATTTTTATTGTTTATTTGGACCTGTGACCAATTATTTTTCCGTCTTGCTGAATCATGAAAAGCCGGTCTGCGGTCCTACTTTCATAACCGGACGACATCTGATCACCTGCAAAGTATGCGTCAAACGAGAAATTGACAGCGACGGTCCTCATAATTCAGAGTTTATGGTAAGAAACGTAATGTGTTGGCAAGAAACTGTTAAAACTGAGCTTCGAAAAGTTTCATTTTCACGTAGAATCCGAGATATTTCCTAGCAGGAACAATATTGTGTTTCCTGGTGCATTTTACCCCAGGTATAATATTTTGCTGCCAGGTATTGTAAAGCCCTTTTTCAAAATTGTTTCTCCCCATACTTTCAAAATTCTTTAAAGATGGCTGCTGGCGGTGAGTGCATTGAAGTAGGTGAAGACTGTCCCGAAGTTAACACTGTTTTTATGACCATACACGCCATTGTTTGGGATGTTTCGGACACATTGGAAGACGCCATTGCCATTATTGCGCTAAGCGAAGATGTTGAGGACCAAGTGGAGGAGTATCCAGTGTTCGAAAACTTTACGCCTACTTGCGTTGAGAGATTTTCGTTAGATAAACCGTATCCTTTGCGTAACTACTCAGTGTTCACCTATGGCTGGACCAAAGAACCGGCTGCCCACGCGGAATCGGGTTATATGCAAATTGCTCCTAAGGGCACATATGCCGGTGAAAATAACTGTGCCAGACGAGAGGGGACCATAAGTTTCTTCGTTTTTTGTGCAGATGGCCCAGCTCAGGTGCGTTTCTGGATTAAGTGTATATTAAAAATAATTAATTTTAATACTGGGACGAATTTTGCTAGCTACTTTTTCAGCCGAAAATATAAGTTTTCAAAGGTCGCTAAAACGCCTATAAGAACAATTTTTCGTTCAAATTCAAAGTTTGACTTTTTATTTGATTTTCGATTATTGCCCCCTGCTATTAATTACATGACTATTTTTGGACAAGCCGTTTCTTGGACCATCCGAGATGTTTGTCCTTAAAGCTTCTGGGATCAACCGGCATGAATCTGAAATCAGTATGAGATGAATTTCCATTTGTTCCTGTTCCCTTGCCGTTTTTGGTCCAAAAACTGGGTAAATTAATCTAAGCTAATACTAACTTAGGATGACAGCTACGTTCCCGGCGAATTCGATGTTGGAAACGCGCTGCTTCTCATGACCAAACACGGATCTTACTATGGGCGATATGTGCGTACTATAGGTATCTACCAGACGATCATCGACGGCTACTACGTTTATACCAATATGAACCGATTTGTGGATGTGTTCTGCTTTTATTTGAACCGATGTCAGTCAGTAGGAAGCACAAATCCGACTTTGGACATCCGAGGCATGGTCTATTACGAGCATGCTTGGGCTCCTGACGATAAGCATCGGAGATTGATTTCGAATCGGCCGTAATGATGAAGAGAAAGTTTGATAAAAGTTGAGATTTTAAATAATACATCTTGTGATGTAATATGCTTTCTGTAACCTTAAAAATAAAACAAATGTCATTTATTCGGAAGGTACAACAAGTATAGAAATTTGTTATATAATATAATAGCTAAATAATATATAAGCTAAATATAGATAAGCTAAATAAAATAAAATATAATAGGTAAAATAGACTAAATTATCTAAATTTTATCTATTTATATTAGGCATACGAAATACTAGCTAAAAAGAAAAAACCTTCCCCAAAAAAACGCATTTTTTGGGGAAGGGGAGTAATTTTAGGGGGGAGTAATTTTAGGGAGGGGAGTAATTTTTCAAGTAATATTATTTACTGTTCTGTTGTAAAATATGTTTATTTGTTTGTAAAATTGTATAAAAATAAATACTAAAAATTTCACATTTTTAAGCGAAAATTCGGTTATCCGGACCAGAGTTGCACGCAATCGGCATTTCCCAATCCGCAATCCACAAAGAAATTAAAATTGCGGATTCCGCAATCCGCAATCGAAAAATTGGAATCCGGATAAGTGTGTGTCCGGATAAACGTGTGAAATTTATAAGGAAAAAATCTGTTTCTGCCAATTTAGTCCGGATTCCGGACTAAATTGGCAGAAACAGATTTTTTCCTTATAAATTTCACTCGTTTATCTGGACACACACTTATCCGGATTTCAGTTATCTGGCCTGAATCGGCCGGTTACGATCTGTCCGGTTAAGTGAAGTTTGACTTACTACCACTTTGGGGCGGTCATCAATAACCTTATACGGCTAAATTTTATCGCGGGACAAGTGCGCAAACTTCTTCTTTGGACAGAGTCAGAAAATTGGCAGATTGGGGCCTATGTTACTAACGTGAAATCTTGACATTTTGACATAGACATATATAATAGAAAACTTTGAAAAAAAGTTGATTTTTGAGATTTGATTCGGATTCGGGATTCGGTAAATTCGGAAAAATTCGGTACTTTTGGTCATTCGGGATTCGGCCTTCGGTATTTTAGAATCTCAATTCGGCAATCGGGATTCGGTCTACGGGAATTTAAAATCGTCCCGAAGCCCACCCCTGGGGCCTAGGGCACTAACGTGAAATCTTGACAGTTTGACATGAAATCGTGAAATATCTCTAAGCGAAAATGTCTGGCTCTTCTTCTTTCCATTGTGCGTCTTTGTGTGTCTTTGTCTGCCTACTTCACTTCAAAGAGAGAGACGCAGAGGAACGCCACACACTAGCACCGAATTGATATGCAATTTCCAATGCATATGCAGTGGGTATTCAAACCAAAGTCTCTCTTCTTTTATTATTGAAATTGTGATAGCAGAGGCGACGGGCTTCAAAATGTCAAGAATTAATTCTATAAAATTAATACAATTTTTGGATATGATGGCTGTAAATCTGAGATTATATCTAGATTCAACTTTTCATGAGGATTCCGACACATTTTTCAGATTTTTTCATGCTTGGATTTTATGCCTTAAAAGTCGAAGATTTCAATATGTCAAGATTTCATTTCAAAATTTCAAAGGGCAGAGAAATTCAACGCAGACAAAGAGAGATGCACAAAGACGCACAATACAATGGAGAAGAGCCAGACATTTTCGCTTAGAGAGAAATGTCAATATGTCAAGATTTCACGTTAGTAACATAGGCCCCTGGGGCTTGAAAATTGTATGTAGGCCAATTCCCTCCATTATTGTTACACCTATAGTAATACTATTATTTTTTACATTGTACGACCATAAAAACAAATTTGAGAAACGTCATATTATTCACTTCCATTATTCTAAGTTTGAATAATGGAAGTAAATAATATGACGTTAGACAATAATGTTAGAATTTCTAACATTATCCATAGTTTCTATTTTGAAACGCGATTATACGATACGACTAAAAAAACAAAGGGTAGAAGTATTAAACCACTTAATAAATTCTATGCGGTTATTATTTTGGTAAAAATAAAAATATAGAAAGGAGAAAGGACATTTCAGATATTAAACAATGTATATATTCGACGCACGTCCTCTTCGATAAAATATTGGGCTATAAATACATCAATTGTAAAAACAAAATTAATTTGATATTTTTTTCGCTTACTATCGTTAGCAAAAATGTTCTTCAAAAGCATTTGTCTAGTTATTTTGTTGGGGACTTGTATGGCGGCTGGTAAATTTTTATAATGTTACCAGTGAACAAATAGGAAACTTAATTTCGTGAACCTATTCAGGTAAGTTGTATGAAAGCAAAAATCCCCCTGAAGTGGCCGACCGCATTCCAATTCCTTACGTGTTAACAGTGCACGGAAAATTGAAATGCGAAAAACGTCCGGGTAAAGAAGAAGGTGCACAGGTGACACTGATGGAAGAGGACACGTTTGTCGACACCACCATGGGCGTTACCTTCACTGATCACTTCGGCGATTTCACGGTAGAGCCTTTTTATAAGAAAGTTTAGTTAACGCGGCCTTCGCCGCGTCAGAAAATGGAGTTTTTCAAGAAAGATTTTCTTTAATTTGACGATTTCCAAAACAAACCCATACCTGTGCCTAAAAATAATATCGTCTTCGTGTTAAGTGACGCCCAAATCCTTACAGGTAAACGCTAGCCATCACGATATCCAAAATTACCATATCCAACAGGAATCGTTTGCTCTCTCTCACTTACAAGAGGAGCTATCCCATTGGATGTGAGCTTTCTAAGATGGAACTTTTCAAATCGATGGAGAATCTGAAAGGTATATAACATCCCAGCCGAGATATAAGCGTCAGTTTTCAGTCCCAGTTTGAATCTCAGGTCCGGAAAAATAATCCCAATCTATTATTTTTTCACGAAGTTAAAAGCAACCACTAATTCGTGTTCCCCGCATCAAAATTACCCTAAAATGCACTTTGCATAGAAATTCCAACCAGTAACTAGAAAAATATGTAATGTACATCCTTTGGTGTCCAATTTCTATAGGAAATAGTTAAGTAAAACTAATCGTAACTTTCACGTTTTACCGGTTTTCTTTCCCCAAATGCACTGTCGAACTGATACCACACTTTAGGTGAGTGGATGGGCAGTGGAGGAGCCGTATGCTGGCGGACTTGACCCATATTTGGACGTCATCTATACATGTGGAGGACGTCAGCGTAAACACCGAATTCCAATGGAAAGCTTGCCTATTGCTGTGCCTGGCTACAACTTCGTCGTCGATGTCCACACTCAAATCTTGCCGGAAGACTAGCAAAATAAAAACTATTATTATGTTAAGTTCAAATACAATTTTATTATATTTACTCAAATAAATTATTTGCATTCATGCGTCATTTTTGTTCTAAAATTATGGTTCCTGAAAAATTCCACAATTTCCTAGAATCCCTTGACAGTAACTTCCTGTTCCCCCATTCAAATTATCACTGGTTACGTGGCCCATATTGCACATCGGCGCGGGAGGGTTCAGAATGCGTGAAAACTTCTCCCGGATTTCCGTCAAAAAAACGCAATCTTCCCATCTTTCGTGGCAGGAACACCCCTGATGTGAGGTCAAATTTGGATTCTTCGCACCAGAAAACAGTACATCCCCAAAAATGTCGATTTTTCTCGCCAATAATTAGCATTTTCACAAAAACGCCGGAAATTTTTCGGTCGTTACCAACCCTCCCCCTAAATCGATCTTGGGGAGTTCAAATTCGAACTCAGATTTTGGCTGGTCCCACCAGGGAAAAACTACGGAAAATGGCATTTATGATACAAACTGGCTCAAAAATGACCATTTTCTACGCGTTCCTTGAAAACTAATTGCAGATTCAGATCAGCGCATAAAAGAACGTAAGCATATAAGAGACGGAGGAAAGGAAACGAAGAGTTAACTTCAGCGATCATTAAGAAAGCTCCCCAATTTCTCTCCAACAAACTTTTTGTTAACATTTTATTTTGCATAAGTCGGTAGGAAAATTAATTCTCTTTGGAAACCAATTTCAAAATAGCACGATTTAAATGATTCACAACTTTTCTTATAGCGCATTAAAATTATTTGGTGCCCATTTTATATTCGCAGAATAACAACGTCTCACAAAGTTTTCCTTTCCATTTCTTTCTTTTACCAATCGATAATGGCGCGTTTAGTTTAATAAATACAATTTGCTCTGATTATAATTTTGTTGAAGCTTTCAGTTATTTATTCGCTGGTTTTCTTTGAATTACAACGCAGCTCCTGTCTAAATTTTTATCTAAATTAACGTAAATATGACATTGCTTTTTTCAGGGATATTTTGAGGTTTCCGAAAACTTTTTTGGTATACAGTCAAGCCTGGGTTATAGTGCACCCCACGGGGAGGACTATAATGGAGTTGAATTTGATTTGAACAGCGTTAACCCTTCATTGCCGAGTGTATCCGATCGGATACGATTTTGATTTGCTAAAGACCACAAAAAGAAAGAAACGAATGAGTGTTCATTATTCATAGAAAGAGTGTGTCTGTAAATAGATCACATAGAAAAGTGAAATATACAAAGACAACTCACCAAAAGGAAAGCTAATGGTAATGCCAGAATTCTGCCTTTTGTCTATGGCTCCGGCAATGAAGGGTTAAATTTGGCGTAGCAATTTTTTACAAGTCAAAACTGGTAAGAGTTTTAGTTTCCTATAATCCAAATGAGCTATACTAGACTGAGCCCAAAAGCTGTGCAAAATGATCGTTTGAGCTTTCAATGCAAATTTTAACTGAAATACCCGATAACGCGATAAAAAAGTATGCTGTGATATTTTTATTTTCATACCCAAAATCGATGACATGGTTTTGTTCAAGGTGGATTACGAGAAGAGTTATGGTTCATGTCTGAAAAGTATAGTCCGACTGGCTCTACGCCAGCCCCAAGTAAACAAGTAAACAGGTCACAAAAAGTGCGGCAATTTGAATGGGATTTTCGGGGTCTTGGCTGATTTGGGCTTTAATTGGTTGGTTTGGTGTATGATAAGTTAATTTGGGCTAAAGAATGGCTAAGATACAACGAAAGGATACTTTATCACACATTTTGCTCGTTTTATATCAATATACTACATGCGCCGTCAAGGAACCTTATAATTTGGTCTAAAAACTGTCTAAATCAGTCTAAGTTTGTCTAAAAACAGTCTATATTTGTCTAAACTGCTCTTAAACAATCACTCTACGCTCTAAAACTGCATCTATAAAGCCAAAACCAATGAATACCGCCCAAATCATCACAAACGCCGAAAACCCAATTCAAATTGCCGCACTTTTAAAGTGACTCGGCGCACATTCAGTCGGACTATACTTTTCAGACATGAACCATATATAACATATCATACCTTCGACTCCATTTTCAAAGTCTCCAATTCCGTGTCCTTTTTGAGCAATTCGTCTTTGAGTTCAGCGCATTTTTGGCCCAAATTAGAGAGGTTTTGCTGTTCTCTGATTTTTGATTCATAGCCGTATTTCTGAGCGTTAATCTAAAAGACATCTATATAAGAAAATTATTGTTGGCTAGATCGAGACCTTTGATTTATCTCGGGATGTCCTTGGGTCATCAAATAATGAGGCAATTATTTAGTGAGCAGACCGTGTTGTACGATCTAGGCTGGAGATGGAAGTTGACATTGGCGCAAGTACTGAATTCGAAATCGGGGGTTAAATCCTAAAAGTCCAGGATTTACAGTTATAACGCAGCATAGTCTGCGCTGTGAATTGAGTGACTCCTTTCACAATCATACGACAGAGGCTTTACATACGAATCAGGGCTGCAACCGGTATCCGGTTAATCGGTATCCGGTATCCGGCGTTTTTGGCCAACCGGTATCCGGTTACCGGTTTTTTGGGGGGTTCGCCGGTTGCAGGCCAAAAAATTAAGCACCCCTAAGAATGCAGTCAGCGCCGCAGGCGAAAATTTTTGAAAATTTCGTAGAATATTCAAAATTTTCAATGTCAATTTTTGGCATACAGCGTAATTTTTCAAAAAATTTTCGCCTGCGGCGCTATTATTTTTTCTAACTTTTCCATTCTATTTCTCTATTTTACCCAATTAAACTAAAGGCATTTCATTAAAACTCTTGCCTGATTTTCGTTTTTGTCTGTTTTTGAATAAGAACCTGCACTTTCCATCCATAATTGTGTTTCGTACATTTTTGTGATTGATGATTTAGTGACTTCGGTTCTTTTCTATATGTTTTATCAATTTTTAACAAATTTTTTTTAACGGGATGCTTTTGGGTTCACGCCTGTTAACAAAATATCATCAAGATCAGTTTAGTTAATAAGCTTTTTTAAGCGACGGTAAAATAGCGCCGCAGGCTAAATTTAAAATAAATTACGCTATATACAAAAAATTGACATTGGTCTTTCAATTTTTGAATGTTTTTTAAGCGAAATTTTTTGGCCCACAAGCTTAATATTTCAAAAAAATTCCTGCAGCGCTATTTTCTCCTGAACTTCGTAGTATGTCGCACTGGTTTTCTAAAATTTTGGGCAAAAATTTGTGATATTTTCAATAAATATTAAAAAAATTCACTGTTACAATTTATTTCAATGATAAAGTTAAGTCAATTTTTAAGATATAAGCCCATTTTTTCAAAAAATTTGCCTGCGGCGCTTTTTTATTGGCCTATACCATTGTCTTTAGTCAGAAATAGGGAAAAACTCGCGGTAATAAAAGCGCCGCAGGCAAAAATTATTGAAAAAATGGGCTTTTTAATCAAGTATTTATATATTTATACATTTTTTCAATAAAATAGCTAAAAATGTTGCTAAAAGATGTCTAAATATTTGAGTTTTATAAGATTTATTCTAACTTCGCACATTTATAATAAAAACGAAACAAAAAACACGCATTTCGATGAACTTTTTGCAAATTGGTGCGAAAATTAGGAAAAATTTTCAAATTTGGCGCCAAAATTTGAAAATTGGCAAATATCCGGTATCCGGTTAATCGGTATCCGGTTATCCGGTGTTTTTGCACTATCCGGTATCCGGTATCCGGCCCGGCTTTTTCACACTATCCGGTATCCGGCCCGGCTTTTTGTCCGACCGGTTGCAGCCCTGATACGAATGCAGTTTAGCGTTGAATCATTTTATTTCAGAAAACTTTCGATCAGTATCAATGCCTCCGAAGCGATCCTCCGCCAAAAAAGGTTGCTGCGTTGTTAACAGCGTCAGCATAGCCACGTCTATTCATCCAGTGATGAGAGCTAACCAGCTGGGTATCAAGACTAACAGGACTCCGAATTGGTTGGAGATGCCGATTTTCAAGGGTGGGTGAAGTTGTATATAACTTTAAGCAATCACGGAATCCTTATATTGGACAAGTAATATTCATGTTGAAAGTTTACTCAGCCTATCGTATGCTCATTAATCAACGAGGGTTCCGCTTATTTTCTTTCAACTGCTAAACGGGTTTCATGCCAATTGGTTTTGTTTCACCGAACTCTTTATTTTACTACTACACGACTTTTTTTTATATACAAGGTAATACTACTTGATACTGTAAATACTTAAAATTTTAGGTGTATTTCGTTCATACACGATGCCCAATCTCGTTGTCGATGTCATCGGTGGTAAAGCTATGACGAAACGTTACACGAAAGCAAAAATTCAAATTGCCGAAAATCCATTTGATCACGGTTCCGAGCAAAAGCTATTTTACGGTCGCGACATGTCCAACAAAACACCAGTCGATATCGTGCTGAAGGAATACATTCCAAAGAACACTGACACCGCTAGCCAAAGTTCTGCCTTTCCATACGAAATCGCCACACAAATGCAAACGATTGCAGTGTATTTGGCTTCCGAGTTTAATGTTCATCTCGAAAAGAAGGCTGGAATTAGGCACGACATCAAGTTTTTGAAAGTCCAGGTTAATATCATAGCAACATATTTATTATTATTTTAAAGCGACTATGAGGTATATTTATAAGAGGTTGTGTTGTCGTAAATGAGACTGAAAAAAACTTAAAACCGCCTTGATAATTAAATATTCCATAACCGGCAGACACCTACTCCAAAATATTTCTTAATTGTATTATTAATTGCAACCAACTTTTGTTTTTTTAGGTGCTTGCAATTGAGGTCGGGCCTGGACCAAAGCGATACATGTCCTGTGAGCGTCGCTGTGGAAGAGATTCCGAATTTATCCGCTTCTCTGGTTATGAAATGCTTGAGTGCACCTGCACAGCCAATAACATGAAATTTGACGTTGTTGAGCTGCTTATGGCTTTTTCGCATTGGACTTATAAGGTAATATTTTATGCATTATGACATTTCGATTAGATGTAAACTCTTGATAGAATTCAGAAATATTCCAAAACATAATTTGGCTATTACATCTAGAAAGTTATCCTATTTATGAAGCTTTTATAAAAAATTGGTAGGTGTGGGGTAAAGTGAACAAGTGCCGTATTTTGGCTTCAATAAAGTATTTTCAGATCACTGGCGGATATTTAATGGTTGTCGATCTGCAAGGAGTTCTGAACATGTCTGAAAGTGGTCGCAAAACCCTGGAGCTGACCGATCCAGCAATTCACTGTACTCATTTGACTCGCTTTGGAAGAACCAATCTTGGCGAGGAAGGAATGAAGATTTTCTTCAGTCGCCATAAATGCAACAGATTCTGTCAAGCAATGGGACTCGAGAAACATGAGGCTACTATTTCATGAGAATTAGAAAGAACAATTTGATTACAAATATAATTTTATATATCGTTTATGAATTCCCTTTAATATTTCATTGTTGTATTTGGTACACAAAAATGTCCCTCTATGCAAAGTTTCTTGCCCTTGATAGAAACTTGCTGTTGATTTGATTTCCGAAGACAAGTGAGATTTTCACTTTCTTCCTTGGAGGTCTGAAGGATTTGCTTGGAAGAAGAATTTGCTTGGGTTGCGGACTCTTGGTCTGTTTTGCTTGTACAAGAATTGAAGCAGCGCTTTATTTACAGCATAAAAATGAAAAGCAAAACCACGAAAATCAGCCCAGTGAAATCAGTTGTGGAATCAGCGGAATCAGCCGAATCAGCCCCAAAGCATTGGGGGTGAGCATATTTATAGAGAAACAAACATTCCAAAGTACAGGAAATTATTCATTGAACGAACGTATTTTGTTTTAGGAAAGATTCCATAGGACTGCCCCCGCGGCTCCGCCGCTTGGCGGCGCCCCTGATAATCCATGGGGGAGGGGGGATAAAGGGGTCACAGGGGGCCGTGTTGGGGCTGAAAATGGTACCATTCGTCTTCTCTCGTCGAGACGAAGCGTTTGACGTATCACTCGCCCAAATCCGAGTGGGGCGTGAAAAGTTGCATTTTCTGCCCCCTGGGGGTTAAAGGGGTCACAGGGGCCACAGGGGGCCGTGTTGGGGCTGAAAATGGTACCATTCGTCTTCTCTCGTCGAGACGAAGCGTTTGACGTATCACTCGCCCAAATCCGAGTGGGGCGTGAAAAGTTGCATTTTCTGCCCCCTGGGGGTTAAAGGGGTCACAGGGGGCCGTGTTGGGGCTGAAAATGGTACCAATCGTCTTCTCTCGTCGAGACGAAGCGATTGACGTATCACTCGCCCAAATCCGAGTGGGGCGTGAAAAGTTGCATTTTTGTCCCCTGGGGTTAAAAGGGGGGCCACAGGGGGCCGCGTTGGGGCTGAAAATGGTACCATTCGTCTTCTCTCGTCGAGACGAAGCGTTTGACGTATCACTCGCCCAAATCCGAGTGGGGCGTGAAAAATTTCCTTTGTAAAAACCCCCCAAAAGCTGAAAAAATGGCGTTTTCTCGCTTTTCGTGGCGGGACCACCCCAATTCTGACATTGATAACCCCCCTAAAATCATGGGTTTTTGGGTGGTACTCGCGAGTTTGGGGTCCGGGACCCCCAAAAAGTGGGTTATTCTATTGGGGGACGGACGGACGGACACCTATCAACTTAGAGGGACCCGATTAATCATTTTGACAATGGTTGGAACGGTTAGGAATTTACAATGCTTGTAGGATAGAATATTATTCATAGAACATGGATGATAGAAAGATTTTTGATCAGTGAGGAATTTTCTAACGGCACGATTTTTGATCAGCATGAGGAATCTAACAAAAGATTTTTCTAAAGGGCAAATAAATAGAAAAATTACAAACAGTTTTAAACTAAAAGTGCGTTGAGCACACTCCTAACACAAAAATGAGAAAGATTTTTCTGACTTTCTTTGTGTCGGCAATAGCGCGTTTCTCTGCGTAGTGTTCCAGCTCCATTGGTCCTCCATGCATCCACTGGTTATCCAACTGCTTGACTCGGTTGGGTACAAAATCCTTACTGCGAGTGCTGGGATCAGGGTGAGGTGATCGTGTTCCATAGGGTTTGTAGTTGCCATGATACTCCTTAGTTTTGTGAGTCTCTTTCTCTGCGTGTTTGTGCTTTTTGTTTCGATAGTCGCTTGATTGAATGGGGGAGGTGAGTGCTTGATGAAATTTTTCCGCTGGAGTTCCATTTCTAACGAGCTTGCTCTGGCTTGGAAAATGCAAGAAAAGTGAAAACTGCTTACAGCGACCTTGGGTTCTGTTGCGAACAGTTCTCCGCGTTTGATATGTTGATAGAGCGAGGATCGGACGATTGAATTTCCTTCAATATTTGTTTTTGAATTTGGTTCAATTGACTGAGTGTATGGCACGGAGTTTATTGGAACGACGTTAGCACATTGCTCTGAGATTGGCACGAAATTTGATAAGGTCCAATTAGCATTAATGGCAATATAAGCCATCCTCCCAACAGTAGAGGTTATTGAAATTTTGCAGGTTTTTAATCCGGTTCGTAACTTTGGTTCTTTATTAAGTGTGTTTCCTTCTTCGTCTGACTGCTCTTGAGTGAGTAGATTTCTTTTCACTAGATGCTGCCGCTTACGTTTCTTTTTCTTACTGGCTTTATTTCTGTTGCAAGCTGTTGATTTGAAACTGCCATAGACAGTCGATTTGCGACAGCCGAAAATATGCTCGATCATGTTGATTGCTGTTTTCATTACGAAGTAGATGGGTACGCGACAGTTCATCACCTGGACAATTCATCACCCGCGACAATTCATCACCTGCGACAATTCATCACCTGGACAATTCATCACCTGCGACAATTCATCACCCATAAAGAAAAAGGGCCAATTTTCAGAAAAATTTGACATTTTGGGTCAATTTTTTCCAAAATTATGGATTCAAAGGCATTCTTGGTTATTTTTCATCTTTTTCCTTACTGCATGACGACTATACAATATGTTTGTCTTTGATGATTCATGTTATGCCTAGCATTCATTTTAGTGACTATTCTAGATTATTTTATACATCTGAAGCAGTTGGATAAAAACTGCCTGTTTGTTAGAATTGTGTGTTGATCAAATATTTGCTAATGCCACTGATTTATGTTATAGTTAACATTATGTTATATCCATTATGTTATAGTTCCGCTGGATGAGTCGAGATCGATTTGTTGATTTTTCTGCTCTTATGGAAGAACGAAGTTCAAGCGTCTCAGAGGATTCCTCTTCTCAAGCGGAGGAAGAAAATTCGCGGGATACAGTTGCGTCAGATGTTGCAAATGTTCCCGATATTCACCATGGACCAGTTATTCAGGCAATTCAGGTATTATTTGGTGCTATTTTTCTGAATTTTATGGAAAATAATAATACAATAATTTTTGATAATACACAATCTTCAACATTTTGAAATACAGAGAAAGGAAACCTCAAATTCGTTTACGAATCCCATGAGATCTGGCAGTAAAAGTTATATATTTTAAAATATTTCTGAGATTTAGTTAAAATATTTCTGAGATTTAGTTAAAATATTTCTTAGACTTAGTTCATTTCATTTGCTCAAATTAAAACAATTCAGGCGCTGAAAGAAGACGAGGAAATCGCGTTGTTCAACTAGATCCGAGATTCCCTCTGAGATGTGGTCGGTCTACCAAAGACCCTTGATGGGGCCTCGCGGAAAAAATAATATGCGGAAGCTGCAAATCGTCGAATTCAGACTGAATTGGGCGTATGCCACCCCACGCGGGGAAAATTTTCACCCTATCGCTCAAGAAAGTGGAGCATGGCCGAGATCAACAGTACATGCAGTGGATTTCAGGGCGCCGACCAAAAGACAAGCGCAAGAAGTACAAAGATGCCGACAAGCGAATTTTGAAAATTCTGCAGGAATATCAAAGAAATGAGAGAACAGTTAGTGAGCTTTTGAGAGGAATTGCTCAGAATATCGTTATTGATGATGTTGCCGGAAATAATGATGTGGTTGAAAATGATGTATAAGTTTTGTTTATTACATATTTTTATCTTAAATAAATGTAAAAATTTGAAACTTTGCTAAAAATTGACCTTTTTCTCTATGGGTGAAGAATTGTCGCAGGTGATGAATTGTCCAGATGATGAATTGTCGCAGGTGATGAATTGTCGCGGGTGATGAATTGTCCAGGTGATGAACTGTCCGTGTCCCGAAGTAGATTGCACAAATTGCTACTGTGAGACCAATTCCAAATAAATTGCTTGCTCTTATGTGTATGAAGACTTCTTTGGGCAAAATTCGAATTGTTTGTTGATCCTTGTCGGTACTCCGTGAGTAGCATAGGACGTTTGCTTTCTGTTTGTCTGAGCTGACTTGTGTTGGGCCGCTTTGGCTTGTTGCCTCCAAATTGTGTTCTTCCAAGTTCGTTTTGACTTCTTCTGAGTAAATTTCCTCGGGTTCGGTACACTTTATTTTGGGCTCCTCACTTGTCTTTGCTCCCATTAGGGCATTGTCGACGTAGGTATTTTGTTCGCGTTCCTTGGTGAGTTTTGAGTAGCACTTTTTTAAATGATGCGAGATTGTAATCGCGCATAAGAATGGCAAAAATATGCCTTCGAAAATGGCTTTGTCCGGCCTTTTTCGTTTCTAGCTAGATGAGCGAACATAGTGGAACATAGTGTGCCATTCTGGATTTGTGCTGTTTAATACAGAGCTATTTTGAATCCCGTAGTGAGCTTGTTTGCGCCACCGATTTGATTGCGGCTGTCATCTATTAGGCGAATGCGAATTTGATAGACCCTCGAGTTTATTTGTGTACAGCGTTGATTGGGTCCATAAACGTTGATGTTGCTTTCGAGTTTTTACCTACAGTTGAGTTCTTTGGCGTTCTCGCACGTGATAAGGTTAAGTTGAGGGTCATTGTCGCTGAAATTTAGCGTATTTGCCGACTTGTGTAGGTGTTTCTAGCACTGCCCAGATAGTGTTTCTAGCACTGCCACCAGGTCAAAAACCTGTAAGGGGTACTGAATCTCAGCCTGAATCCCATTCTTAAAAACCACATTTTAATTATACAGGGTGGCCCAAAAAAATTCCACCTGTTGAGGCCTCTGTATTTCGTCTGTTTTGAAGCAACGCCAATGATGTTAATATCTTGAAAACTGCTACTATCTGAGATCTCTTACATGCAAAAGAGATCTTATTCGTAAACCAACGAATTTCATGGATATCTGACCCCTTGAATACACCTCACTTTGCATTTTTTCCCATACAAATTGAAACTTTGGAGGCCTGTTTCGACCACTTTTTACAGAGGAATTGATCAAACCAAGGTCAGATTCGGATCCGCCGTGAAATTCTGGGTAAGAGAGTAGTATACATAATACCACTCCTAGCGCACTTTTGCCCAAATCCGCTTTTTTGTAAAATCATACATATTTCACCAAAAATCTACTTAAATCATACAAAATCTTGATAAAAGACGATTAAAAATTAAAAAATTTAGGGATAACGAATCGTTATCCCTATCTATAATGGAATCATATAATAATCATCAATAATCAGAAATTAACAATTAGTAAGAATCTTATTAATAAGAATATATTTGCTATATTTGTAATAGTTTTTCTTTCAATTATAGATAGGGTAACGATTCGTTATCCCTAAATTTTTTAATTTTTAATCGTCTTTTATCATTTATCTGTGATAAGTCAAAATATAAAAACGAATAAAAGACAAAATCATAGATATTTGATAAAATTTTGTAATACTTTCACTATTAATATTTCACAATTTCTATTAACAAGTATTAAGGAAAATTTTTGTAACTTTAACAAAAATGAAGGTAAAAATTGTAGATTTTGTATGATTTAAGTAGATTTTTGGTGAAATATGTATGATTTTACAAAAAAGCGGATTTGGGCAAAAGTGCGCTAGGAGTGGTATTATGTATACTACTTCTGTTCTTTTATGAATGAAATTTTGATAGCCGACGGGATTCAAAATTTCAATAATTAATTCAAAAAAATTAATACAATTTTTGGTCATGATGGCTATAAATGTGACATTATATCAAGATTCAACTTTACATGTGGGTTCCGATACTTTTTTCGGATTTTTCTGGGCTTGTTTTTTTTGTGCTTTAAAAATCGAAAATTTCTAGATTTAATTTCATTATTTCAAGTCAGAGAATTTCAAACAAGACAAAGAGAGATGCGCAAAGACGCACAATGCATGAAGAAGAGCCAGGCATAGTGAGATATCACGTTAGTAAGCTAGGGTTTCAAGGATGAGTCATAGGATGTAGCAAAACTTGATCAACAAAGAATTAGTAAAGATACTTCATATCTAAAACGACTAGGTTTATTATCGCTGCAGGCAAAAAATGGAGCGATATAATGAAATTTGCAATGAATGGTGCAAAAACCAAATTTTTGATAGTCAGAAATGAATGGGATTGGATTCATGATTGAATAAGCATAGAAGTACATTCTTCAACATTTTCAGATGATTACCTTTTAAAAATATTTCAGGATACCTTTTAATGTCAGCGCTAAAATTGGCAAATTCAAGAATATTGGTAACGACATTTAATGGTCCTGAAAACAATTGTTAGCGATAATTTTTAACGGATTGGGATGTTTGGAGGAGCACAGAAAATGTTTTGGAAAATATATAAATGCTAAATACACGTGGCTATAATATCATATAATCATATGAGGTAATTTAAAATAATAAAGTATTTGAGTCAAAATAACCGTTATAAACGGTCGTTAATAATAATTATATCAAATTTCTTTTCTTTTTTATTTCCAACGGCTTTGAGGTATGTGAGGAACGCTCTGCTTCCAACTCAGCTAGTGTGCGGTCGCGCATGGCTATCGTTATCTTGCCTTAAAAGAGAGAGAGCTTTTCAAAAGATTTTCAAGCAAATAAAATGCTATTATTTCAGTTAGACATTATGCCAGTTAGATGGTTATGGTCGATCAATGCGCAGCCAGGTCGGTGGCTGTCATGTCAGACAGTCTTTTTAACTTTCTATTTCTTAATTTTATTTTACAGATCTGAGTTAACAAAGTGCAGATTTGTGACTGGAGAGGAAGAATATATCCCATTCAGATAAATATTCCATAAATTAATTTATGCAGACATAACCCCGCAGATACAGAAATTAGAATCAACTGATATTGAAAACTGTTTTATCAATATGCACACAGACTCGTACTCAGAAAAAACTTTCGGGCGGGGGTTGAGATTTCAGGGGGTTGGGAAGTTAAAAAACACATTCTTATGCCTGCATTTTTCAACATTTTCTCGAAAATTAAGAAAAATAACCACCCCTAGTTACAACCCTATATGTACGTCTGATAAGAGTACTATTATTTCATATGAAGGATTACACAAGAGTAGGGCGCTGCATCTTGCGCCGCGAAATCGGGTGTTAAATTATCAAAATAGAGGATAATTAGATTAACAGAGTAAAAACCGGTTTGTTTTTTTTTCTGCACAATAGCGCAGAAAACAAAATGAAAATTGAAAACCAAATAAATAATGATTGAAATGAAACGAAAACTTGAAATTGTAAAACTTGATAACTGAATTTTCGACTTGCTGCTTCACTTCTTCTTGCCGAAAATGCTCCTCTGAGTCTCTGACGCGAAGACAACGCTGAGCGTTGTTTAGCTCATGAGAGTTTAGCCTTATAAATGGTTTGCTTTCGTGGCAAGTCGCGCCATCATTCAAATTTTTTAGATTTTATTTTACGTGGCAATAAATATTCTTTTAATGTATTCCAGCAATCTATTTTGACGCTTTCCGCGGCCCACTTTCCATATTGGACACTGTTTTTCTAACACTTTTTCGGCGCTCGACACCAAACCAATGGACATTATTTATTCCCAAGCATCCAAATTCGCGCCATAAATAGCAGTCATCCGTTTCTTATTTTTATTCTTTATTTCAAAGTAACGTTCAGAAATTTTATTCTCTTTCGCGAAAATGAAATCATTGTCGGTTATTTTCTTTTTGGTGGCACTCGTGATTGCAGGTAAGCATTTTAATGACTGTGATTTTGCTCACTGTTAAGTTGTAATAAAGTCGATACGGTGTAACTTCGTTTATGCGGACCGATCGAGACCGGCCGATTCTGTCCGGATAACTGGTTAAATTTTCGCATATTTTTCAAATTTTGCCAAAAATTATCAGAAAAAATTCAAATTCGCACCAAAAATGTCAAATTTTTGGTGACATAATTGAAAATTTTTTATTATTTCGAAACAATAGGAGGACCCTCTTATTGTCCGGCAAAAATTTTACCGAATCCAGTCCGGATAAACGAATTTTGTCCGGATAGCTGAAAATCCGGATAATGTGTGTCCGGATTAACGAAGTAATGCTGTATAAAATTTAAACTGTTATTCAAACATGCGCGCATACTTCAAAATTTTAAGGTGAAGGTAAGGGCGCCTTCATTTGCGATTACGACAGTGAGTGCGATGAAGGCCAATACTGCCAAAACTGGGAGAAGAGTCAGAACAGTTGCGGTAAGTAAAGTTATGCGTCGTTTCTTAATATAGTAACGAAACAAATCGAATAGATAAAGCTAAATTATTTTTATTTCTTAATCACCCTACAAACAAAAACAACTTTGACTAAAAACAAATATTTTAGGCTGGTATTGATTTTAATGCTAATTAGTTTCTTCAGTTTTCGGATATACTACAAATTGATCCAAATTTTTTTGTCATTGGTAGCACTATTAGCTTCTGAACATTGCTATCACCAAATTTTATATGTTAACTGTAAACCTGCGACTTTAATATAACTTTTAATAACTTTAATTCGTTATAATCAATTGTAGAGCAATTGCCACACGATTGCGACGGTAACGAAGACTGTCCCTCTGGATTTGTCTGCAGGATTCTACCGATAATGATGGGTCGCTGCGGTAAGATTTTTTACAAGTATCATATTTACGAACATTTCGGTGAGAAAGCAGAACTAATTCTCGAGATTCCCTATAGTATTTGTATTCTTCAAAGTCGTGTGAAAAACTTACTTTTTCGGATGTTGCCAAAATTAAAAATAATTTAGTATCGCAGTTTATAAGATCGAAATACAAATGAACGAAATCTGCACATATGGCATGTACCGGTTATGTATTTCGCGTTAGGACCAACTGTGAAATATTACATTAGAAATTATAATTTAAAATGTACATTGCTTCAAAGTATATCTTACATTATTTCAGAACGAGTAGAGGTAATTAACGGACCAATCGGAAAATAAATCAATCTTTGGAATATAATCAAATTGATTAAATAATTGTTTCCAATGTGATTTACTGAACAATAAAAGTATTCATATCTCGAAGTTATTTATTACAGAAGGTTTGTGAGCAAAAAGGTAAGTACAGAGTTCAAATAAATAAAAATTAAATTTCTCAACTTTATTTTGCAAAAAAAGCATCGAGGAGTTTAGGCAGTTACTCAAATCAAAACTAACACTGACACACATTTTCCTACATTGCTATATCTTTCTACCTAATTCGAGGATTTCTTTCTGTGTGATCATTTTTTTTCTCAAAAAAAGATGGTTGGCAGAATCGGTAATGCAAAGGAAAGCCCTTTTCGAATCATTGCCGAGGAATGATGAAGTTAAATAGCCAAAAAAGTTGCTAAAAGTTGTTTAAATAGAGAATTCGACGGGCGCGGCTTTGCCGCGCCCTTTCCACCTTACTAGTTTTATTTAGCTCTGTATAGCTTTGATTACTGAAATGTTATAGTTCCTATATTGGAACCCATATGAAGTCGTTAAAGTTAATGGGCAAAAAGTGCAAAAATTTGTTAAAATTTCTCATATATAGTAATAAAATAGCCAAAAAAGTCGCTAAAAGTTGTTTAAATACTTGTATTTTTACATCATTTATTCTAATCTTGCACATTTTTAATAAAAAGAAACAAAAAGCACCCATTTAGGTAAACTTTTTGCAAATTAACGTCAAAATTGGAAAAAATTTCAAATTTGGCGCCAAAAATTGAAATATTCGGTTATCCGGATATCCGGTCAATATCCGGTGTTTTTGCACTATCCGGTATCCGGTCCGGCTTTTTTTTACTATCCGGTATCCGGTCCGGCTTTTCGAAATCCCGGATGCACCCCTGGTTCACATGCTAACCTGTGGTTCTCATGTGAACCTTCAGGGTTCACATGCTAACCTGTGAGAAGAGTAGCGGTACCTATAAGAGCCACGTTCTGGCTTTCTACCCGCCGCCAATTTGAACGCCAAAATGGCGCGAATTTAAATTTGAATTTCAAATCACTTTCAGTATCTATAAGAGGGTTTAGGCCGTTTTTTTGTGCGAATTTGAATGTAAATTTCAAATTGCGTCCAATACCTATAGGCCACTTTTTTTCAATACCTATAGGAGGGTTTTCATCCTATACCTATGGGAGGGTCTTTGTCCAACACTTATTAGAAATATGCGTAGAAACAGTATACGGCAATATATACAATATTAACGCTACAATATCAGTACATATTACAGTACAGTTACACACCCAAAGTCAGGCCGCAGATTTGGTACATCAGCGTCGTTGTCCTGCTCCCTACCTCGATTTTTATGTATACGCGATTCATGAGAAACAAGCATCCGAATGTCAAGTTCGCTGTATTTCTGCTTATTCAATCGATGCTGAGCTTCTGCCTATCATTTCTTCTTAGTGAACTTATTTAGTCACTCTCCAGCAACATAAAAATCTCGACCCATTTTCTCCACCTCGCGAGGACAAGAAAATTTTCATGTACTCCCCCTTTTCTGTGGAGAAAAGCTGCGTAGAAAAGCTGAGGAGAAACTCTGTTGTGATTTACGCCTACGGGCCCTCATGAACAAATTTGGAGAAATTGAAGTTGGAGAAAGCGTCAGAACATTTTTTCAAAATTATGAAATTCTAAACGCCACAGAAATGATTTATTTGGCTAAATTTTCAAAACGCAAAATAATCATCCAGTAATCATAACAATAAAATGAAAAGAGGTACTTGAAATCTTTTTTCAAAAATATTCTTCAAGAAGATACGCTGTCCAGAATCAACGCTCGTGTTTTGTCGTTGAGTAATCCAAATTCTGGCTCCGCTTTCAATTCCTCAATATCCGACATTGTTTTGCAATTCTTTGCAAATTCGTCCTGAAAATATTTTAATGTAGATTCTAACAAAATATACATTTTGCATGGCACGAAAATAATATGTATGTGCATTTAAAGTAAAAACTAGTGTCATGCTATGTTTTCAATTTTCGGTATGTACATTTAAAACCAAAACTAGATAATTCAAGAAAAAATTCGAGAACTCAAAGCTAAATGTGTGAGTAGGCCGTATTATTAATAACTTTAGAGTTGGATATAATAACATATAATAAAAATATATGACTGGTAGACTTTTGGATTACTGTATCGTACTCAATAAATTTTGCCCGTAAAAATTACCCGCAAATCCGGAAGGTTATAGCGCTGTGCGAGCCATAATTTGCGCGCCGCTCTTATTTGCGTCGAATCCTGTAAAAACTTTTTACATCGCACCAAAATCGCTGGCATTATGAAACGATCGGCCATTTTCAGGATTACTCCGACATTCTTCTCTGAAAAATATTTTGCAATAATGTGGTGATTCGAGATGAATTGACTAAAGCTAGGTTAAGACTAGCCGTTTTAGACTAGCCCTGAAACATTAGCTTTTATTCCGGAAATACTTGATCCCTATATCCGTTTGTAGCGAAAGTAATGCGAATGCGATTCAAATGAAAGCTTGGTCCCGCAGCGAAGCTGCTTTGTCTTCACCAAATTTTCTTTGTCTCCACCAAATTTTGTTTGAATCGCAATCGCATTACTTTCGTTACAAACGGATACATGCAATACATACGCATAATGCAGACGTAATCTTGTTTAAATTTTAACATTTACATCAATATCTGTATAGCATGTGAAAAAAACAACGGCGTCGCCGACAAATGCTCTCGACACCATAAAAGTACTCACCTGTTATGGGCGATGCAGTAGGATAAATGACCACAAGAAGTTCGAGGATCTCATTATAGCCAATTTCTTCGAGCACAATTTCGTCCTTGTTCTTTTCCGCAAACTCGCCTTGAAACATTGCTGTAAAGTATTTGGAATTCATTGCCAAATGCTGAAATGATATTTTGTAACATTGTTGCTCGTCAAACACACAGACTAACCGCTTTGTGAATAGGAATTCTGTTGTTCTCAACAATGAGAACGCCGTCTGATGGCGTGCAAGCGGAAGAAGCCAGTTCTTGCAAAATCTCTGCCGCTCTAAAAGGTATTTTATAGAAAATCAAATTTTTTGTAGTAACATATCCTGCAAAATTTCCTCTCCTCCCTCGAGAGTATCATCTTAAATCCAAATCATTTTGAGGTAAGCTAGAAATCTTACTCACACAATAAAAGAAGTTGTTTCTCCAAACGCATCGATCTCATACTAACACATAAAGTGCGCCAGCAAATTGAGCCACTCTTCATTGCCTGACTTTAATCATATGGATTATCTGACAGCCAGTCTGAGCCCATCTCTAGTCAGATAAAAGAGAGTAGGTGAATTTGCTAACATTCACTTTCATTTATTTATGCATTTATTCATACAAATTTAGTTCCCTCTCCCCCATCTTTTGATTTTACTTGGTTCCACAAGCTGATTTGGAAACTCAGTAAATCAGTAAAATCGAAAGATGGGTGTGACTAAATTTATACACATATAAACATTTGGTTCAAACATTCGCTTTAAACTAACCTGTCGATTGTAATGTCCACGTCTTCCGGTTTTGGATTAGAGGCTGGTCTCGCCGAACAAATCCTATCAAACAACATTCTCTTCGTTCGATCAGATAACGTATCATATTCTGGTTTCATTTCTTTGATGTCCGTAATATTGCGGATTTTGTATATAATGTTTCCCTAAATAAAATCATGTGAGTAGATGGAAATAACGAGAACGATAATACTAAGAATGTATCGTAAGAGGAAATGCATAAGTCTTGAAGGAAATGCTCCGTTTGGTGTAACATGGCCGTTACACCCCTTCCGCAATCGATTTTTGGACTAACTTATCATGTTCATACGGACTTGTTGAGTATGCTTTTTTCCGACTTTTGCTTTTTTAATGGCCTCAAAATATTCATTTTGAAGGCAAAAAAGTGATCTCTGAAGCCTTATATTCTCTGTCCGAGAGAATTTCGTGCCAAAAGACCACAGCATTAGGTCAGAGTGCGAGAGAATTTTGAATATCTGAATTTTTAGTCTCCGGAGCAGAAATTTTTGGCATACGAAGGTTTTCGGGTACGGGGAATCCGAATCTGCAGTCAGATTCGACCGCGCGCACGTGCCAGCGAGCACGCCGCGCGCGAGGCGTTTTCCTAATTTTTGCACCCGGAGGTTTTCGAGCACGGGAATCCGAATTTGAGATCAGATTTGGGATAGGGCCAGACCCAGGGTCGGATATTGGCCCTTGAATATTGCGAGGCGCCGCAGGCGACGAGCCAGTCCTGTGGTCGGGCGCGGAGCGCCTGACCTTCCCCATTGGAATGTGAGGGAATTTAGAGCATATAGGTATACATATCAGGGCTGCAACCGGTCGGACAAAAAGCCGGGCCGGATACCGGATAGTGTGAAAAAGCCGGGCCGGATACCGGATAGTGCAAAAACACCGGATAACCGGATACCGGATATTTGCCAATTTTCAATTTTTGGCGCCAAATTTGAAAATTTTTTCCAATTTTCGCACTAATTTGCAGAAAGTTCACCAAAATGCGTGTTTTTTGTTTCCTTTTTATTATAAATGTGCGAAGTTAGAATAATTCTTATAAAACTCAAATATTTAGACATCTTTTAGCAACATTTTTAGCTATTTTATTACAAAATATGAGCAATTTTTTCTCTTTTATAGCACCATTGTGTACCAATTTTGCATTTTTACATCTTTTGGCCAATTTTTTTACAAAGTGCAAATTCCAATGATAATTGCAAACAGAGCTGCACGCAATCTTCTATTCAAATTTTCTATGAAAAATTGGCGAGAATTTTTGAGAAGTTTGGTTTGTTCGCCAAGAAGTCAAAGAAAATATTTTAGAAATCGCTTTAGACAGACAAAAATTTGTGGAATTTTCAATAAATATTCAAAAATTTCTTTGCTATAATTTATTTCAATGATAAATTTTAGTGAATTTTTAAAGTGACAGCAAATTTTTTCAAAAATTTTCGCCTGCGGCGCCATTCTGTTACAATTAGTCCTTCAATTAATTAAACGGAAATGAAAATAGCGCCGCAGGCAAAATTTTTGAAAATTTGGAAGAATAGAGTCAACTTTCATTGAAAAATGTGAAAAATGCGTTACCAAGTTGCTGCTACCAATGCGCAAAAAGTACGTGAAAATAGCGCCGCAGGTGAAAATTTGTGACGTATTTAGTTTATTTGACAAAAATTTTTCAATAAATAAAAGTGAGAAAGAAAAATACCAGCCCTGATACATATAGACATATAATTTTCAATCAGATTCCCGGAGGGAGTCCCTGGAGCTAGTGTAAAACTTCTTTTCACGTGGGTGGTTCTTCAGTTAAAAGGCGGTATGTCACATTTCTAAATAACTTCTAAACATACAAGGCACCTCTCCAAAATTTCACAGATACGACGTGGTGGATCTTGGTGCCGATTCCCTTTTGTTTACGTATGACGAAATTTATAAAAGGCAAAAATTACCGTCAGACGCTCTAGTCCATACCACTCAGCCATTAAAAGCGACTTTGCTCTGCCAAATTTTCTATTTTTCTTCATAAGAAAAATTTCGCATTGTCTCAATAGAGCAGCCATGTTGAATTTGAAAGCCAGCTTGGAAATTGTCTCCACATTATCTGCTAAAAAAGAAGCATTATGGTATCCGTATTAATTTACGCATTATAACGGACATTTCAATCGAGAGCTGCGTTTGAATTTGCGCCACTTCGAAACAATGGCGCGAATTCAAACGCGACTCTCGGTCAGAGTCGTAATTTCGGTTTGATAATTTGTTCGGTCGCTCATATTCCCCAGTCGCTCATATCGAGCAACTGTAAAGATCAGTAATACATCATTTAAAAATTGTTGGGTTAAAAAATGTTAAAAAACTAAAATTGAACTTGCGCCAAAATTAAAAAGGGCCTTATGGATTTTTAATCTTTTTCATTTTATATTTCCTGTTTTGCGATGCACAGACCACCTAATATTGCGTTCAATTATCTGCTCATTGTGAAGGTTTGACAGTGCTATTTATAAAAAAAAGATCGGCGCTAAGTCACAAATAGATTAAAGATATCAAACCTGAAATGGGACAGGAAGTAGGATAGATAACGCTGAGCAATTCGATAAACTCCTCGTAGTCAACATCTTGCAAAATGGCGCTGGTATTTTCTTCATATTTGGTGAACTGATCCTTGAAATACTCTGAGTCCATAGCCAGTAACTAAAAAAATCAATATCATACTTTATCCATAAAACAGCTTCTCGAAAACAAAGCAATGCTACTTACACTTTTCTGCACGTGGACTTCTTTGTTTTGGATTACAATCACAAAATCCCAGGAATATTGAGTCGACGAAGAGAATAATTTGCCATAGCTAGCGATGGCACTAAATTTAATGTGTTCGTTAGTTTGAATAAGTTTATTTACTTTTAAGGAATTAATTACCTAAACTTTGTGACATAGAAAAATAGATTCTTACAATAATATTCTTACAATAATAATAATACAAATTCTCAATTTGTGTCATGGCTCAAAGATATTCGTTTAATGAATGTCCCTTTTCAAACCCAAAATCTGTAAAGGAAAACGACCTTTTAAAATCAGCCCTTTATTTGGGAAAATAAACTTTACCTAAGCCAAACAAATGGTGTTTTAAAATGTGTATCACTTACTGAGTTCCAGATAGCGGCTCAACTCTTAAGGGTTTAACATGAGCTTGCAAGATCACTGTGTCATCCTTGATGTATCCATTTTCTGGATCAAGTAGGAACTAAAATTGTATAACTAAATCATTAATGCGGTTAATTTAGTAATAATAATTGTTTAGGTTTCATATTTTCTATTCTAATAGAACCATCGCGTTAGAGACTTTTGTTGAAAATGGTTCGAAATTCCCGAAATTGGGTGGCGAAGAAAAGTAAAAAACAAAGCAAATTCAAGTCAAAATTGAACATAATAATTGACTTACATCACAGGTTACAAAATTACCACGTCCCCAACCAATCTTGCCATCCTTTCCGTTGAAGGTACGCTTTATATTTTCCTTGACAATATCCTTGACCGTATCTTTTTGTGCAATGACGCGCAATGAATATTCAGCATGACATTCCCATGGTCGATTGGTAGAATCGCGTTGGCACCATAGATAGAATGAGAGGAATTTAGATGGCGATTGTCCATCTTGATTATTTAACTGATACGTTTCTTTAGAATAGGCCTCAATATCCCAAGACAATCCTCGAATACACATTGGTGCACTGTATCGCACCTCTTCACTACGAACGAATTCCGCAAACCGGTCAATACGTAGCTCGATTGATCCTTCAGATTTATAGGATTCTGTAAAGATGCATAAATAAAGATATAAATTGTAAGAATTTAAAGATTACCGTAATACCTGTAATTGCTCCTCCCCTAAAATTACTCCCCCCTATATTTACTCCCCCCCTCGGGGGTAGTTGAAAAATTACTCCCCTCCCTAAAATTACTCCCCTCCCCTATATTTACTCCCCCCTCGGGGGGTAGTTGAAAAATTACTCCCCCGGGGGAGTAATTACAGGTATTACGGTAGCTTAAAACTGCTAACCAAAAAGTCGCAAAATGTTTGCTCATCTTTGTGCAAATGTTTGAAATTATATTACACTTATCTACATACACTCATCCTCTGATTTAAAGAACGTTTTTTCACGCTCCTAATCCATACGTTAAATCGAAGGATCTTTACCAGACAGTGACATAAGTTCTCGACATGTATTAGAGTCAATTTTCTACTCTACCTTTATCATCGACTTGAAAGGCAGTCAGAATTTGTCGCTTGAGTACGTTGCGTTTGGTCGACTGTTCGGTTGGTCGACCGTGTTGTTTGGTCGTTTTTGAAGATTTTTGATCAAAAAACACAATTGAATACAGAAGTATTCAATTGTATTTTGAGCAAACTTTAGCTAATAATGTAGAGGAGACTGTAAGCTACAATTTAAGCGTAAAATTTAAAAAGGGCATCGAGAAAATTTGAAGTTAGAGCAATTTGAATTTTGTACTAATAATGGAATATGGTTTAGGGGTAACTGTCCAAAAATCTTAGGGGAACTGGGTTCAATTGAATACTCCGGTATTCACTTGTGATTTTTTACCATAACCCTAGAAAATGTCTGTTACATGCCTGTGACATATTTACTTACATATAGACTAGTACTTTCTGGATTTACGGTCAAAAAACACAATTGAATACTTCGGTATTCAATTGGACTTTTGACCACAAATCCAGAAAAATATCCGATTTCGACCGAAAACCTTTACAGATATTATTTTCAGGTCAATTAGGCTTAGGTTTTACATTTAGGCTTAAGTTTAGTAAAATTTTGAGTTTTGGAATAATATCAAGGATATATGGTATGTATTTCCAATAGTAGGGTATTGGACTTGCTGTAGAATTCAAAATTTTTCTAAACTTAAGCCTAAATGGGAAAACCTAAGCCTTATTGTCATGAAAATAGTATTCGTTAAGGTATAGATCAAAAACAGGCCTTTCTGAAGATTTATGGTCAAAAACAGCCAAATATCTTAACCGCCATTTGGGAAGATTTATGGTCGTAAAACACAATTGAATACTCGAGTATTCAGTTGTGTCAAAAGTTTTCAACTGTTCATTTACGGAGTATTACTTAAAAATCTCTGTAGTATTGTACCCAGGGCGGTAACAACCCAGTTTCCCCTAAGATTTTTGGACAGTTTCCCCTAAACCCACTTTCCCCTAAAAAAGGCCCAGTTTCCCCTAACCAGTATACTCCTACTACCTATCCAGTATACTCCCTACTAGGGATATTTTTCAAACGGTGTTCAAATGTTATAATTCTTTATAAAATGTCACAAAATCATGTTTTATCATGTTTTTATTCTTTTCTGGATATTTTGTATAAAGTTTCAAGAAAAAACCATGTTACTCACCGTGTAAAAATTTTTTGCTCTAACAAAATTTTCGTAATTAGTAAAAACTTTCGCACGCTGTAAAACCAAAATTACTCGATGCCCCTTTTTAATTTTGTGCTTTAATTATAGCCCAGGTTATCCTCTACATAAATAACTAAGAGTTACTAAAAAGCTTCGCTTGTCATCAAAATAAACACAATTGAATACGTAAGTATTCAATTGTGTTTTTGAACACAAATCGAGAAAAATGTCCGATTTCGACCTAAAACCTTTACAGATATTATTTTCAGATCAGTTAGGCTTAGGTTTTACATTTAGGCTTAAGTTTAGTAAAATTTTGAGTTTTGGAATAATATCAAGGATATATGGTATGTATTTCCTATAGTAGTGTAATGGACTTGATCTAGAATTCAAAATTTTCCTTAACTTAAGCCTAAATGGGAAACCTAAGCATAGTTGTCCTGAAAATAGTATTCGTTAATGTTTTAGAACAAAAACAGGCCTTTCTGAAGATTTATGGACAAAAAACACAATTGAATACGGAAGTATTCAATTGTGTTTTTTGAACATAAATCCAGAAAAATGGCCGATTACAAGATGAAATCTTTACAGGTATTATTTTCAGGTCAATTAGGCTCTGGTTCTTAACTTTAGAATAAAGTTTACAAAAATTTTGAGATTTGGAATAAGATCAAGCATATATGCTATGGATTTCCTATAGTATTGCTAATGGAATTGAGCCAAAATATAAAAATTTCAAAAGGTAAGTCTAAATTAGAAAACCTAAGCCTAATTAACCTGCAAATAACACTTGTAAAGAATTTAGGTCGAAAACAGGCATTTTTCTGGATTTATAGTAAAAAATACGATTAAATAGTCCGGTATTCAATCGTAATTTTTTGACCATAAATCTAGAACATACTTGTTAATATGTATGTAGTTATGTCACAGGCATGTAACAGGCATTTTTGTAGGTTTATCACATTTGAATACTACGGTATTCAATTGTGTTTTTGACCAAAAATATTCAAGATTCGTTTTTCAAGATTTAAGGTGAAAAAACACAATTGAATACAGAGTATTCATTTGTGCATATTATTCAAAAATATCTAACTTTTACAGCAAGCCAATCTTTTTTGTAGTTCTTTGTTAGTTATGTAGAGGAGTCCCTGGGCTACTATTAGAGTACAAGATTTGAAACGGCATCGAGTAATTTTGGTTTTACAGCGTCCGAAATTTTTACTAATTATGGTAATTTCTGATCAAAAGTGCATCTTATTCAAAAATTTCTAACTTTTAGTGCAAGCGAAGCTTTTTAGAAATTTTTTGTTATTTACGTAGAGGAGTCCCTGGGGTATTATTAGAGTACAAAAGTTTAAAACGGCATCGGGAAATTTTGAAGTTTCAGCAACCAAAACTTTTTACTAATTCCCATAACTAGTAAAAAACCAAAATTACTCGATGCCCCTTTTTAATTTTGTGCTCTAATTATAGCCCAGGGTATCCTCTACATAAATAACTAAGAGTTACTAAAAAGCTTCGCTTGCAGTAAAAGATACAAATTTTTGAAAAATATGCACTTTTTAAAGCGAAATTTTCTTAATTAGTAAAAAGATTCGCCCGCTGTAACATCAGGGTCGACCAAACGACCATTCCCTTTGGGTCGACCAAACGACCGGTCGACCAAACAACCGGGTCGACCAAAAAAACAGGGCGACCAAACAACCGGGTCGACCAACCGAACAGTCGACCAAACGCGCGGCACCCACAGTGACATAAGTTCTCGACATGTATTAGAGTCAATTTTCTACTCTACCTTTATCATCGACTTCAAAGGCAGTCAGAATTTGTCGCTCAGGCTTCCATTCGGGCACCACTGGATCGGTTTCAGCTACGCTTTCCCTCTTTCTTTTCATTTGTCCTTTTTCTGATTTTCTGCCACAGATTGTTGTTCTGCCACAGGAACTTTAATTTGGCGCTATCCTGAAATTATATGATTAAACCAATAGTGTTGTTCGAAGTTTTGAAATGTTAAATTGGTGTTTTTTAATTTGTGTGTAATTGGGTAGCGTAATCACGCGATTTCAAAACAAAGTTAAAGACTACAAATGAGAATGATTAAAGACCGCAAATAAAGAAAATGAGTAAGAAAGGAAAAATGATAAAAATTTAGAAGGACAACAGCGCTATAGGAGATGGGCATAAGATTACAACTGGCGATCTAGAGTCGAACAATTTTCACTAGGAATCTCTATTTATTATAGGCGGTGTTATTATAAGGCATGTTTGGCTTCTCAACATAGTCGTCTACATTAAAAAATTTTTTCCACATACTGTTCACAAAAATTATTACGGTATCAATACCCATAACTACCATGTCAATGTGACTGGTTTTTATGATAACGGTGTCCTTATCATGAAACAAGGGCTGGACCCGTTATTTGGTATGGTATCCATTTTCTTCATATGACAATTTTCAATACCAATAACGTTAATTGTAAAATTGACTATGAGAAATGAGAATAAAAGAGGAACACTCGTCATAGCTTAAGCCAGCTACATGAGTGCTTACCTAAGGCTTGCTAAAACTAAAAACAACCTCAAACCATCAAATAATCTTTGGCAATCACAATTTAAAACGGTCATGTATGACCAACTAACGGTTCACAAAAATGGGAATTCTTATATCTGCAAATATAACAAACAAAAACGACACCTTACAAGAACATCATTTCGAAAAATGTAATAAAAAAGGTAAAAAACCATGTAGACTATGTCCACACCATGACAATAAATTTATCCATGGTTATGGTTAGGGCCCGGATTTCCCGGACATTGTCCGAAAATGTCCGGAAATATCCGAAAACAGTCACATTCCATGTCCGAAAATGGGAAAATTTTAGAGAAAATGTCCGAAAATGCGATTTTCATGTCCGGAAAATCCGGGCCCTAGTTATGGTAGTTATGTCTATGAAACAGTAAACCAAAACAATTCAAGAAAAATAACTTGTACAAGCAAGAATGTGGTATACCAAATATTCTGCAATAAATGCAAAATTAGTTATATTGGTGAAACCGAACAAACAATTAGAACAAGATTTTCACAACATCTAAAATCGGTGGAAGACAATAAACTAGATACAATTTTAGTAAACCACTTCAACAAAATACATTCAATAAATGACATGCGTATCCGAATTGTCCACAAATTACATGATGACTGCCCCAAGGCCACAAGACTTCAAGCCGAGAATTTCTGGATTCACCAGACAATCAGTATTTACCCATTTGGCTTAAACGACAAAATACAAGGCTTCGAAGGCTTTGCAAAAGACGTGAAGACAAATATGGATAAAAATCTCGGTCACTATTTTTCAAACCCCATACCCAGAACAAACAGAAAACATAACAGAAATAAAGGTACTTCTATTGAAATACCGAAAAATACTGTAGAAAACCTAATACAAACACGTAACGTTTTACAAAAACTTCCGAATTTATTCAACCAATGTAAAAAAGACAAAATCGTAGACCTTAAAAACAACTTGATTACTACATATAAGGATAGTAATAGTGTAACAGCTATTAATATCCTAACCAAAATTAAAACGATAAAACTCCTATATATTTAAATATTGATTACCATAATACAATAATTGACAAATTAGGAGTACGTAATATTGTACATGATAGCGAAATAGAACGATTATTACAAACCAAGAAAAATTCTATTCAGGTGATCACTACCTATAATCTTCCTAAAACAAGCTTTGTAAGATTTACCAATTACAACAATATTCTCAAAAAAGTAAATAAAGATAACATCGAAGGACTTTTAACACAACCTTGTAGTTGCCATACATCAGAATTCATAAACAATTCACTTAAACATATAATCACAGGTAACACAAAAGTGATAGAATCCGAAGTTATCGAAAATATTTTAAACAAAGGTACCAAATATCGAGATAACTATAAACTACTCCTAGAGAAATTTAGGGGATCTCTCTTTAAATACGCATCAGATTTGGTCGACAAAATAATGAGAAAAACGAATAACAGAAAACTACTTCAAGTAAAAGACACTATCATCTCTAGATTCATCACCATAGGTGAACAGAGATGGCAGAGAGTCATTGGGAATACGAAATACATACAAGGTAGCGAAAGCTGTCATCAAAAAATACAAAATGAAAATCTTGTAATCCCCCCAGTAAGCTAAAGCTGTTAGTCCGTCCGAGCATGGCCGTTAGACCGCTTACGCCGGTGTTACATGGGCAAGTGATAGCTTAAAATGTTCGTATATACGAGCTGAGTATGTTTTTAGCAAAATTTAGACAAAATGTAGACTAAATTTAGACAAAATTTTTTAGACAAATATTTTTGGAAGTCGATTTTTTCTCAGAGGTGGGCATTTTCAGGGATGTCTATTTCCGTCGGTCACGTTTTGTCCCCCTTTTTTCTGGAAGGCATTTTCAGGGATGTCTATTTCCGTCGGTCACGTTTTGTCCCCCTTTTTTCTGGAAGGCATTTTCAGGGATGTCTATTTCCGTCGGTCACGTTTTGTCCCCCTTTTTTCTGGAAGGCATTTTCAGGGGTGTATATTTTTGTCCGTCAGGTTTTGTCCCCCTTTTTCTGGAAGGCATGTTTAGGGGTGTATATTTTTGTCCGTCAGGTTTTGTCCCCCTTTTTCTGGAAGGCATTTTTAGGGGTGTATATTTTTGTCCGTCAGGTTTTGTCCCCCTTTTTCTGGAAGGCATTTTTAGGGGTGTATATTTTTGTCCGTCAGGTTTTGTCCCCCTTTTTCTGGAAGGCATGTTTAAGGGTGTATATTTTTGTCCGTCAGATTTTGTCCCCCTTTTTCTGGGAAGGCATTTTCAGGGGTGTATATTTTTGTCCGTCAGGTTTTGTCCCCCTTTTTCTGGAAGGCATGTTTAAGGGTGTATATTTTTGTCCGTCAGATTTTGTCCCCCTTTTTCTGGGAAGGCATTTTCAGGGGTGTATATTTTTGTCCGTCAGGTTTTGTCCCCCTTTTTCTGGGAAGCTGCTTGAGGGCCGAAGGCCCGAAATAGTCTCATGCTGCTCTACTCCCGAACAACCCTTACTCCCGAACAACCCAATCTGACCGCTGATGGCGTTGCGCGAAGCGCCGCGGATGCACGCTAACCGCTTCCTGGCGAAGTGAGGGCCGCGAAGCGGCCCCACTCCGCTAGTAACTAATGTAGATAAAGCAAGCAACAACTTTGCTTTCATATGTAAAAAATTCTACCTTCAAACACTATGTGAAGAAGTAGGCATACACATAAAAAACAATGAAATTACTTTTAAAGGTAACAAAACATATGCTCCTTCAGATAAAAGCAAAGATGTTATTTTTAACGAATACAAATATTTCTATAAAAGTATGAAAATCGAAACTGATTTTGTCACACTAAACATTCCACTCATATTCGCTATTCCAAAATTCCACAAGAACCCGATCAAATTCCGATTCATAGCTGGCGCAAAAAACGCCATCTCAAAACCTCTTAACATTATAATAGTCCGAATACTCGAAACAGTTAAAGAACATATCATTAATTACTGTAATAGAACAAGAGAAAGATCGGGCACACTAATGAATTGGTCGGTTAACTCTAGTGGTCAAGTCACAAATACATTAAATTCACACAAAAATATAAAAGAACTTTATTGCGGTGACTTTAGTAATTTATTCACAGCATTACCTCATGAAGAAGTCATAAACAACATTATGTATTTGTACAATATGACGTTCAATGGAAATAGCAGAGGAAATATTCAATGCAATTATTACAGAAGCTTCTTTAGCACGTCAAATTACAATAATTATGAATCATACAGTTTAACGGACATATATCTATTAGTTTCATACATCATTAAAAATAACTACATACAATTTGCAGGATGTAATTTCCTACAAATTTGTGGTATCCCTCAAGGCGGAAACGCAGTCTTATTATAGCAGATCTCACATTAACCGCTATGGAGCTTAAATATATGAAGTCTTGCTCCAGTGAAACACTACTAAGAGAAATGTCACTTTCATTCCGATATATCGATGATATTTTATGTTTAAGTAAATTTTTCAAAGAAGAAACAATTAAGATATACGGAAATGTATTGGAATTAAACCAAACTAGTAAAGAAAAGAGATTAGATACAGTAAAACTAACAATACTGTAGACAAACTCATGTATAATCTTACATTATTACTAGCGCGCTAACGCGCGCTAGCGCGCGGGTAGTCTCTATCAGTATGCCTTTTCTGTTCTAACTTCACTCACATTCCAAGGGGGAAGGAGGGGCGCGGGGGGCCCGACCACAAGATTGGCTCGCCACCTGCGGTGGCTCGCAAACTTAGACTCAGTCTAAGTTTGGCTCAGTCTAAGTATGGCTCAGTCCAAGTTTGGCTCAGACTAAGTATGGCTCAGTCCAAGTTTGGCTCAGTCTGAGTTTGGCTCAGACAGAAATAAGCACTATATAGAATGCACATTCCGAAAAACCGGGACTGACGGGCAAAAATGGGGTCTGGCCCCTCAAAAAACCGGGACTGACGGACAAAAATATGCTTTGGGCCCTCAAAAAACCGGGACTGACGGACAACAATTGGGTCTGGCCCCTCAAAAAACCGGGACTGACGGTCAAAAATTTTGTCAGGCCCCTCAAAAAGCCGGGACTGACGGACAAAAATATGCCTGGCACAATTTTGTCTAAAATTTAGCTAAATTTTGACCTCAAATTCAGATTCCCCGCTAAAAATTACCCAAAAATAGGTCACTCACTGACAAAAATTCGGGACAGACTGACAAAATATTTCTCCGTGTCTCACGTGAGACACGGAGAAATTATGTCACTAACTTATTATAAGGATTTGAAACTTTCATTGAACTGCTTTTAGGCATATAAACGGCCATATTGTTTGGGACGTAAGTTATCATCTGCACCTGCGGCATCTGCACCGGCCCATCGCACCTGGGGCATCTGCACCTGGGCCCATCTGCACCTGGGCCCATCTGCACCTGGGGCAAAAATTTTAGAAAATTTTAATGAACCACCATTCCAAAATTACAAAATTTCGCCTGCGGCGCTTTTTGGGGTTTCCATTTCCCTGCAGAATTTTGAATATTTTTATATGAAAATCGCGAAAAATCGATAATTTTTGTACCAACCGGAAAATGTTGCAAATTTTCGCCTGCGGCGCTGTTTTTTCGTTCTTTCTCCATTGGTTTTCGACAGTGATTGTCGTTTTTAAAACTAACAGTAAAATTTTTTGAGCTTAAAACGCAAAAATTTGAAGGTTTTTATATGAAATTCGCCAAAAAATTGAAAAATTTTCGCCTGCGGCGCTATTTATTCCTGTTATTTTTAATTAGGTAAAAGTAGTCAATTGTACAAATTTATTAAAAAAATAAATTGGCATATTTTATCAAAAAATTGCAAATTTGACCACTTTTTGGGGATAAATAGCAATTAGATGATTTGGGGAAAAATTTTTTTAAAAAAGCCAAATTTGGTGAAAAATTTTGGATCGGATCGGATCGGATCGGAAATATCGGGTTTTTTGGGACGATCGGATCGGATCGGGTTGGGGGTCACCAGGTATCGGATCGGATCGATCGGACCCCGATCAAAGTTCCCAGCCCTGATCTGCACCTGGGAGCATCTGCACCTGGACCCATCTGTCCCTGGGGCATCTGCACCTGGGCCCATCTGCACCTGGGCCCAGGTGCCGATGGCTACAGGTGCAGATGGCCCAGGTGCAGATGGGCCCAGGTGCAGATGCCTCCCGGTTGCAGATGGCCCAGGTGCAGATGGCCCAGGTGCAGATGCCTCCCGGCTGCAGATGGCCCAGGTGCAGATGGGCCCAGGTGACTATGGCTACAGATGCAGATGGCCCAGGTGCAGATGGGCCCAGGTGCAGATGCCTCCCGGCTGCAGATGGCCCAGGTGCAGATGGGCCCAGGTGCAGATGCCTCCCGGCTGCAGATGGCCCAGGTGCATCTGCACCTGGGTGCATCTGCACCTGGGGCATCTGCACCTGTAGCCATCGGCACCTGGGCCCATCTGCAGTATTTCAAATAAGAATTGTCCCGAAAGGATATTCCAAAGCTCACTCCAAATGTCTAATTCAACTTGTTTCAATCTCTCTTACAAAATCGACTGATTCTCATCATTAATCAACAAAATCGATGAATTGATGGAATAAATACACTTATTTAACAAATTGCTTGTATTTACTATATGTACTAATAAAATTAAAAAACTATCTTAATTTTAAATCTATTTGATTACAGGTTCACTCTCCGCGACATCCTAATCTCAATGCAAGTCGAGCGAATTATGGACGGCAGCCTGTAGCATTTTGAGCTATCGTGCGTCCAAAAAGGAGCGGAACCCGAAAAGTTAGCATGTGCGCCCAAAAAAGTGCCAAAAATGACACTTTTTTGACCCATCTGCACCTGGGCCCATCTGTACCTGGGCTTCGTCAGCGGAAGCTCGCGGCCTTTGGCCGCTCGAACCGGGCAAACTTGACCTCGTGGGAGACCTGGTGGGAATATCACGACCTCGTGTAAAGAAACCTCGAATCTGACGTCAGATTCGTGATCAGCGCATCCAAAAACCCCTGGGTGCAGAAAATTGCAACTTGTCCCTGGATAGTCCTTCCTAGAATTCCATGGGGAGCATTTTGAGCTATCGTGCGTCCAAAAAGGAGCGGAACCCGAAAAGTTAGCATGTGCGCCCAAAAAAGTGCCAAAAATGACACTTTTTTGGCAAAAATCTCCAAAATTTTGAGAAGTGCGCCAACTTGTCCCTGGATAGTCCTTCCTAGAATTCCATGGGGAGCATTTTGAGCTATTGTGCGTCCAAAAAGGAGCGGAACCCGAAAAGTTAGCATGTGCGCCCAAAAAAGTGCCAAAAATGACACTTTTTTTGGGAAAATCTGCAAAATTTTCAGAAGTGCGCCAACTTGTCCCTGGATAGTCCTTCCTAGAATTCCATGGGGAGCATTTTGAGCTATCGTGCGTCCAAAAAGGAGCTAGTCTCGAAAAGTTAGCATGAGGGCCCAAAAAAGTGCCAAAAATGACACTTTTTGGCAAAAATCTGCAAAATTTTCAGAAGTGCGCCAACTTGTCCCTGGATAGTCCTTCCTAGAATTCCACGGGGAGCATTTTGAGCTATCGTGCGTCCAAAAAGGAGCGGATCCCGAAAAGTTAGCATGGGAGGGTAAAAAGTGCCAAAAATGACACTTTTTGGCAAAAATCTGCAAAATTTTGTTATGTGCGCCAACATGTGCCTGGATAGTCCTTCGTAGAATTCCATGGGGAGCATTTTGAGCTATCGTGCGTCCAAAAAGGAGCCGATCCCGAAAAGTTAGCATGTGGGCCCAAAAAAGTGCCAAAAATGACACTTTTTGGCCAAAAAGTCCACTTTTTTGTGGGCCGGGGGGTCTGAAAAAAAAATTTCACCCACTAACCCTACCCTAAAACGGGGGTTCCCCAAGTTACTTTCGCCTAAAAAGCGGTTTCTGAAAAAAGTGTCCAAAAAGTATACATTCGTTTCTAATAAAGGGGGATAGCTGGGACGGACGATAATAACAAGTAATCACATCTCCTATTGATAATAAACAAATTTGCTGAGACAGACGATTTCTTTCGTAATGAAATTGGGTGATTCATTTTCGTATTTTGAAATTTACACACAGCTTGGAACTGTGTCTAGTCACTGTCTCTAACATCTCTGTCTTTTTGTGTTGGAGTAGGCCATCAGCAGGTTTTATCGGAGTAAATCAATGTTTTGGTTTGCACGTCTAGTAATGAAAATTAAATGAACAGCAAAGGAACGTCGTTTGTGATGATTTGAGTAGAAGTGAAAATAGAAAGCAAACACTTCCAACTTATTGTTAAACAAATTAACTGAGACGATTTCTTTCGTAATAAAATTGTGTGATTCATTTTCGTATTTCGAAATTAACACTGATGGAGAATTGAAATCGTGTCTAGTCACTGTCTCTGACGACTCTGTCTGTAGAGTAAATTACAGGGTGGCCCAAAAAATTGCACAAAGTTATGGCATTATATTTTCAAGTTTTAGAGTGACCCAAAAGTGGGTGATATCTTAAAAGTTGCGCCTAGCTGAGATCTCTTATATGCACAAAAGATCTTTTCAGGACGTACCAAGTTTCGTGACGGCGCACGGTCATTACCCCCCCCGGTCATTACCCCCCCCCCCGGACGTTACCCCCCGGTCAATACCCCCCACGGTCATTACCCCCGGTCAATACCCCCCATAATTTTCATAAAAAGTGTCAATCTCGATATTTCTGTGTAAACACTGTTTTAGGGGTACTTTTTTATGCAGAATCCGAAAAAAAATATTATTTTTAACTCCGAGTTTGAAAAAATTTGGTTTTTTTGATGGACAAACTTACCCATTTTGGACCAAAGTGGGTGTCGAAAAATGGTCAAAATTTTTTTTTCGCTAAAAACGTGTTTTTCGGGATCTTTATGGTTCCCCGAGAAACTTCCCCGAGTAACCACGGGTTTTTGGTATTTCTAATATGGTTTAGCGTTAAGCCTAATGGCTTGTTTGGCGCCTTATAAGGGTTGTTCGGGAGCATAAGCCTAAGATTAAGTCAGTATTGGGGCTGCACAGCGGAGCCCCAAGCCTAATGTAAGGGTTGTTTAGCCTAATGTAAGGGTTGTTCGGGAGCTTAAGCGGGGCCCCAAGCCTAATGGCTTGTTTGGCGCCTTATAAGGGTTGTTTTAGCCTGAATGCGCGAAAAGTGAGATTAAGCCCTGAGGCGATATCTCGAAATGGTGAGATCGGATCTTGAAAATTCCTTCGGATTCGTGTTCAGCATGGTCGAAAACCGCTAATGAGACGTTTTCATGCAAAATTGCGAAAAAAAATTTTTTGGATCCATAGGGGGTATCATGGATTTCGAGAATTGCCCCAGGGCAAAAAAGTTCTAGTTGCGTTTCTACATCCTAATTTTGTGTTTTTCGGACTTCTCTCATCAAATGGAGGCGATTGAAAGTTTCATAAAGTCCACTTTCAATATAAAGACTGAAAGACGACTTTAGGCAAATATGGCATTTTTGCCGTTTTCGTTCATTCAATTTTCAAACTAAAGTATATTCATATCCTTTTTTCTTCTCTACGTTTATTTCCATCATAAAAATATCGTTTTTATAATAAAAGACGCACTAACTACATCAATTTTGAATAGTAATTGTCTGAAAACGAAATCATCTTCCAATATATCTCACGGACAAATCTGCGCTTCTTTTGACTTGCTTCTTTAAAAAATATATGTAAACATTCGCTGAAGCTTTTTTAACACAAAATATCCATTTACATTTGCATAATGTATTTTCAAAAATGTTCCTACATGACGCCACCTTTAAGTTGTTCACTATACGTGTTCTTAGCACATATGCCAAATATACTTAAACTTCATTTAATAAACATGTTTACAGGCAAAGCTTTTTCAAGGAAGTGAGCGATAAACAGGACCGTTGTCGAAACAATCTTAGTCGAAAATGGACACCACAGTAGCGATAACAAGCAATACAGCAAAGCCAAGCCAAGAGTCCGAAAGATAAGTGTCAAAAGAACAAAGATGGAAAGCTGGAGAAATGGAAAAAAGGTAAAGAATTAAAATTAGGATCTGACACTCTAGTGAGACTAAAATAGTGTCAGATTCAGGTTCTCAAAAATTTCCCCCTTTGGAAAAGAAAGAATTTTAATCTACGTTAGAAAATCTACTGATGAGACTCGACTAACGTAGTTTCAGAATAGTTCTAACCGTCTAGAATTAGAGTCGAAACGGTTAGATAATCTTAAACTTTTTACATCTTTCCTTCGTAACCCAAAATCCTATTTTGTATAGTAACTTGTAAAATTTGTTATATTAGTCAAAAACTCTATTGTAAACACATGTAAACAAGTAGTTGTAAGTTTGCTGTGGCATAAAC
Source organism: Ditylenchus destructor (assembly GCA_022814885.1). Lineage (NCBI taxonomy): Eukaryota > Metazoa > Nematoda > Chromadorea > Rhabditida > Anguinidae > Ditylenchus > Ditylenchus destructor. The sequence goes on from JAKKPZ010000227.1 coordinate 64,317, forward strand.
AATCCATGATAAGTATATGCACCAGTGGCGCACCCAGGGGGGTACCGGGGGTACGTACCCCCCCCCCCCCAAAAAATGGGAAAATTTGAAAAAATGAGTGTAAATCAGTGCAAATTTGGGCAAAAATTTGTCCGGTTTCCCCACCCCCAAAACCCAAAAAGCGGGGGTCCCAAAAATCTGGTACCCCTCCCCCCAATAATGGCCATTTCCACTGAAACGTACCCCCCAAAAAAGAAAAATCCTGGGTGCGCCCTAAATTCCTGATAAGCACTATGGGGAATTACCATGTAAGACATCAAAGACAAGTCGAAAAAAAGCGAAGTTTGTATTCCGCGGTCCGATAAACCCAATACCAGAAGAAAAAAGTCAAAGACCCGGTAGGCGGGTTTTATATATTATTGTTTTACATTTTCTTTTTATGGTATAACGCGGAGCCGATACCGAAGAATTGGTATATAATTTTTTAAATAATTTGTCTTGTTCTTATTGATAAAATCTTTTGATGCAAATCATAGTATACATTGTATTTCGAAAAAATGTAGAATGGTACTTAAGGATTAATCGTGTTAAACAAGATTAGTTACCTGCACTAAATCTGCGAGGACTTTTGAAAGGTCATAATTTCTGACTCTGATTAATGATGTACAAGATGCTCCGGTCAGAAATAAATCAAGCAGCTCCTCATCACAATCCAAATCGCTATTGCCGTAAATTGCAAATGCGTCACAGTGCACATGATCCTTTATCCAAACAATGAATTTCTGAGAATCGCCATTGAATTCAATGTTTAGCTGTTTACATGGCAATCGGTTCGGAACTGGGTCCAGTGCTCCCGTCAACGAGCTTAAAACCTTTGGTGAGTACAACGACAGATGGCGAATGTAAATGAACGGATCCGTGAGGAGACGGTAGAAATGTTGGAATACCGGCCAAGTCTCGTTTTTTAGTTTTACGCGTGCATAGAATACTGCTGTGGCGATGTCATGGCAAAGACTTGGATCTAAAATTAGAAAGTTTGCTTTAATTATAAAATCAGACAGTATTCCAGTTTAAAAATTGTTGTACCTTGATAAACATTAGCAATAAACTGATAAATGTCAGTATAGTTTTCTGAGCTCTCCTTCCAGGCAATTTGACCTTCAAGTGAAATCTGTTGCGAGTATCCGTTGCAAATGATCCATTTTTTGTATTCTTCAGCAGATAGCTTTTTATTGAACATTTTGATGACAGCAGGATCTTTATATGCGACATAGCTATCCTAAATTTTCAAGAATTTAAACGATAGAAACTTTTAGAAAATATTTTCCTATGAGATCTCAAACGAAGTCAAACTCCGATAACGTGCCCACAATTTTCCCATTAAATCTCCCTCGATAACGTGCGCGCTGCTGGCAGGGGGTGCGCAGATAATTAATAGGGTCCGCCCTATTGTGATGAAAAATATCGACAATTGTTTTCTACATTTTAAAAATTTTACAACAAATTACACGCGACATTTTTATGCATCATCAACATCAATTTCTTATCAAATTGACGGAACTTGAGTTTCAAAAATCAAAATTTTGGGATTCGCAGTATATTTTGATGTCCCCAAATTCCCTTTGGGGAACCAAGGCATAATTTTCGCAACAATTTTATTTTTAACTTTTTGGCAAAAATTGGCTCATATTCTCAGGATACACGAAATATAGCACTTTTCATAAATTTGAATTCAAATTCGCTTTATTTGGCAGCACAATTTTAAACGCTATGACAATATAGGTAAAAACTAGGACGGTTTAGATAAATAGTGTCATTATAATGCATAAATATATGAGAGACAAAAACCAGTATAAAAATACAAATAACTGCATTTTTATTTCAAAACAAAATTAAATCCTCACCATGAAAATGTTGACGTGAAGAAGTACCAATTTATGTCTGTGAGTTCGAATCAGATTCCAAAATCGCTTCGAGACAAAACAGTTCGTTGCCAGCTGGTAATAGTTGAGAAATTTAAACGCCTCCACCATCGTTCCGTTATCCATTGCAGCGATATTTGAGGTTCTGAAATATAATAAATGAAGACTTTCACATATTATCCAACGATCAAGGGTTTTATTATTATACATGTATTTTTCCCTACACAAAAATTTCGAAGTCCGTAATCCCTGGGCTTCCTGGATTTTAGAAATAATTTTGCTACATGCACTGAAAATCGCAGTAAAACAAAACATCCAAAATCAAGTAAAAAACTGGCACCTAATCGGCTAATAAACTGGCAGTGAAACGGCATCTAGAGAATTTGGAAGGACCAGTTTGAAGCAATGACAACAGAATGACAGCTCTAGTACTTCTTAAAGGATACGTGACAAAATTAAGGTCGGATTCAGAATTGGCTAAAAAATATTGCTATTCGCTTTGAAGCTGACATGTTACGTTAAAAAATAGCGCAAATGCGTTTATCTGATCGGATTTATGAGCAAAATAAGAAAAACATGAATTTGAGAAGTTGGATCTCTGCCAAAGGGATAGGATCTCAAAAATGGCAATTTCTAATAGTTCTTAAAGGATATGGCAAAATTATTAAAATAATACGTGCAAAAATCTAATTTGGGCTTAGGTGCAAAATGGCAATTTCTCGTATTTTTATATAGGAAATGAATCATAAAAATTATAGGACACCCAAAAACACAGGACAACATTTTTGGCCCATTTGGTACCCCAATTGTATCTCTTTACCTAGTATTTGAGTACTGAATCTCCCCGTTTTGTGAGCGCATTCTTAGGGGTGCTTATTCCATTTTTCAGAGGTGCATTCTTAGGGGTGCTTATTTTTGAATTTTTTTGCATTCTTTATAGTGCTTATTTCCGTCTGTCCAAAATTTTGGGCAAGTGCATTCTTTATAGTGCTTATTTCTGTCAGTCCAAAATTTAGGGCAGGTGGATTCTTGACAGTGCTTATTCCCGTCTGTCCATAATTTTGGGCAAGTGCATTCTTTATAGTGCTTTCGGCTGGACTGATCTGAAGAAGGCTGGACTGGCCCTGCCCCAAGAACGCTGGACTGTCAATTGACCTAACCTAAAACGCTGGACTTGCTGACTCGCTCGAGCCGCCGCTGGACTGGCCCAAGAATTCTGGACTGACCTAAGAAGGTAACGCGGCCCCTAGAACGTTGGGGTTGGAGCGGCCGAAGGCCGCGACGGTCGACTGCACCCTAAACGCTGGACTGACCCTAACACAGGAACGTGAGGCCGGCACCAGCCTTAAACTTAACCCAAGAAGTAAGTAAGGGCCTGCCGCAAGAACGTAGGGGTTGGAGCGGCCGAAGGCCGCGACGGTCGACCGCACCCTCATTCAAAATTAAATCAGCGATACTATACTCTCTCAAACCTCGCTTTTTAAACTAAACATGCACAGACTAAAGCATGGTAATCAGACTCCCGAATCGCACCCTTCGAGCGGCCGACGGCCGCGCGGTCGGCCACGCGCCCGACCTAGGATTTGGGATACAGACCAAGGATTTTTGTAGAATTGAAAATTGGCCGTTAACTTCAAGAAATTGATTGAAAAATATTTCTATTCGTTTTTTATAAAAATTACAGGACACAGAAAAACTGAGGTTAGTACTAGGGTTCGTTCCCCCCCCCCCCCCGCGGGGATCCCCGTTCTCCGGGGATCCCCGTGCCCGTTTTTCCCTGTTCCCCGTTTGCCACGGGGATCCCTCTTCCCCGTGTGCTGTTCCCCGGGGAACGGGGAAAAACGGGGATTGACAAGCACCCCTAAGAAAGCATCCGGCCGCGCCCGACAGGGCGCGGCCGGCGAAAAGGTTGGGAATTTTCGACGAATATTCAAATTTTTCAAAGAAAGTTGACCGCAATTCTCAAATTTTCTTCACCGTCTGGGGGCTGTCGCCCCCAGGACCCACTATCTTTTATAGTACTTTCTGTGCCCAGCTCGAATATTTCTTCGAAAAGCTATTCAAAAAGATTGCATATTGTTTCGTTGTCTGGCGTCATTAAAACGAATGTTTCTGTTAGTACAATTCAAATAGAATAATAGAATTTATTATGAAAACACAATAAAATCGCGACTGCATATTATTTAGAAAAATGAGTCATTTTCCTGTGAGGATGTCTAATTTTGAAAAATTTTTGGCTGCGGCTAGTTTACTAAAACTTATAAGTTATTTTAATGACAAATTTTAGTCAATTTTTAAAGAGAAAGCCAATTTTTTTCAAAAAAATTTAGCCTGCGGCGCTTTTTTAGTCGAGATTTTTCTATATAATTTTTCGAAAAAATGTGGAAAATGATCTAAATTAGAAATGAATAAAACCACGAAAAAGTGGCCGAAAATTGGAAAAAATGAACAAAAACAGTAAAAATTGATCAAAATTGCGAAAAAATGAACAAAAACATGAAAAAATTCGTCAAAATTGCGAAAAAATGAACAAAAACATGAAAAAATAACCAAAAAGTGCAAAAGAATGAACTAAAACCCGAAAAAATGACAAAATAAGGGCAAAAATTTGAAAAAATGGGCAAAAAATGTGAAAAAATTGAAAAAAGCCCATTTCCCCGTATTTCCCCGGGGATCCCTGTCCCCGCCGATGCTGATCCCCGTGATCCCCGTTCCCCGCTTCCGGCGGGGGGAACGAACCCTAGTTAGTACTCCTCCAATTTCCGGGATTGTGATTTTCTCAGGGATTTTCGGACAGTAGAATTTTTCGGACAATTTCTGGGCCCATTTGGTACCTATTTGGCGTTAAAAATTGGTAAGATCCTGATAAACTCAGAATGCTAACAAAATTCGAAAAAGAATCCGTACCCAATGTCGGTTTCTCAATGTGGACGAAGAGAAGCACTAAATAGAACTTCGCTCTAAAGCGAGTTATAGTAAAAAACCTATTGTAAAATTATAACATTCTAGAGAGAATGAAGAAAAAGAGGATAAATACATTTTGACAAATGTAATTAGTGGGTAAAGTCTAAGCATATTGGTGTTAACTGAGTTAATTACCCAACTACTAGGTACTGGCTACGCCAGTACATGTATATGCTCTAAATTCCCAGTTTGGTAGTGTTGTTCGGGAGTAAGGGTTGTGAGTTCCCTCACATTCCAAGGGAGAAGGTCGGGCGCTGCGCGCAAGGCAATTTGCTAACAAAATTTGCGAAAAATTCGAACCCAATGACGGTTTTGTCATTTTTTATTCCAAACAAATATAAAATTTTAAATTGATCGCCCAATTATAGTGAGAAACTGGTAACAAGAAATAAAGCAGACACAAACTAATTGCACAAAAAGCTCGTCGTCTATACTGCACTTTAATGCTTCCAAGAAGTTCTTTCGAAATACAATTTTGATGCTCAACAGAATTTTCCAGATTGGTTTGGGTGCGTTAAGAAAGCAGAGTGAGACACAGCAAAAGCGATGCACTGAAATTGTGTTAGATTATTCTTCTCTGCCTATATCGATGCACACATAAACAAGTCCACTGACGAATTTAATTTCATTTGCGTACGCATCAAACTGGGACCAGCGCTCCTTTTCTACATACTGACTGGACAGAAAAGTTGGTCGAAGAGAAGAAGAGCGAAAAACAGTCCAGGCCGAGAATATTTCAGTCACATTTTTACTTTTTCGGGTCCCTCTAAGTTGATAGGTGTCGTTCACATCCCAATAGAAACTTTCGCTGCGCCGCTCGGATCCGAGCGTGTGATACGTCAATCGCTTCCTCTCGGCGAGACAAGACGATTGGTATTGGTCTCGCCACGAAGATTTGCGTTTTCCGGGATTTATGGCTTCCAGTAATCCGGAAAATCCCGGATGACCATGGGCGCCGCCATGCGGCGAAGCCGCTGGGTGGTCCTATGGAATACATGCTAATTTGTAAGTCAGTTTTTGGAAAGTTTTCCATTTTCTCAATTTCAGGTATCAATTCCGCGGATGTTCTTATTCTGGAACGAAAAAGGAATACACCTGTGAAAAAGAGAAAAATATTAATGTGAATAGTGTTGGCGTTCAGTTTTTGCAGTTCTGTTTTGGCATTCAGTTTGACCAAAGTTGGTCGCAGTTGAGCAAAAAATGGCCTGGCCGAAAATATTTCAGACACAGCTTACTTTAAGCGCTAATTTGTAATTCCACTTTTTGGAAGTTTTTCCACTTTCGCAATATTTTGGTTTTTATTCGACTAAAATAATTTATCGACACCGTTAGGTTTTATTACAAGGAGTGACATAGGGTTGGATGTGAACTTTCGAAATTTGGCCTTTGGGGATCGATAGATTATGAAAAAGTAACTCGACGACACAAATGTCTGTTTTAACTATCCTTCCTCTGAGATATAAGCGGTCAAAGTTTGCTAGAGAGCACGACTAGACAGTTACCTGGAAAATTCCGGTTTCAAAATGGCGCAGAAATTGGCGATAGTGGGACAAGATTTTGTGTTTTTTGGAATCTACGGGACCGTTTTACTTGGAAATTTTTTACACCTCTGTAAAAGGTGAGAAAATTTGTAAGTTACTGATTGTTGGACTTAGATATTTCCTACTAGCCTGAGGGGAGTCGCTTACGCGACTCCGAATATTTGCAGCATATGGGCCTCGTTCTGTAAATCGCCCTCGCTGTTACAATATCAAAACAAAAAAGGGGTGGTCGGGGGCGCCAACCCCCGACCACAGGGGTTGGCTCGCCACCTGCGGTGGCTCGTTGGATGTGTCCCACTGTCTCAAAATTAAGCACGGATTCGGACTCAGCGCATCCGAAAACCCCCAAGACCCAGAAATCAGGGCCCCAAACGCTCAAATTTCAAAATTCCAAAATTCTGCCCTCAGGGGTAAACCTAAGGGGGTTCCCCCTTAGGGGGTACCCCAACATAAAAAATAACGCCGGATTTGGATTCATTACATTTCACATTAGTCTCTAAAAATGTAGCTGAAAAGGAATGAGACAGATATTTTTTCTCTAATGACATTCTTGTCTCCAAGCTTTTTTATATTTTTGAAGCGATACTACAGAGATCTGTTTTTATGAATTGTTCTAGTCACTCTAAAGAGAATGCTAAAAACTTTCGGAAAGAAGAAGGATGTTCATTTTCGACCCCACAAAGTGTCCCTTTGAGGGGACTTTTTCCATTTTGCTTTGACAAACTGGAGACTAAATGCTCATTCCTAGATATAAAAAATTGGCCCGAACCGGTTGGAAAATATTTTTGAGCATCAAATAAATATTTTGAATGACAATTTTGGAAGCAATAAGACGTTATACAGCATTTTATGCAAGGAAACCTTCTTTTTATGTAAGGAGGAATTTCGACACTCTTAACACTTCCATGGCCGAGCGTACCAAATCGTTTCAAACTGTCAAAGCGCGATAACAAACTAGGCTTAGGAGCAGTCCAAAAAAGATGCAGTGAAACCAATTTGATTATTATTCTAGGTCTTCGGCTATGCACACATAGGCCAGTCCGCATAGTCATTTCATTTGGTTAGACATCAAAATGAAACACGCGCTGTTTCCTGCCATCCATCTCCAACGAAAAGGCAGTAAAGACAGAGAAGATAGAGACAACGAACAGAGACAATTTCCTTCTGGTTGTTGTGAAACTCGGAACCGTCAGCACTCCTAAACCTTTAACACTTCCATGGCCGAGCGTACCAAACGGCTTATTTTGTATAGAATTTTGTGCTGATTAATAATAAAAAAAGAAAGTTTGAAAAAAAGTACTCTTTGACCCCTAACGGGGCTTTTTTCGAAAACCACTTTTTTCGCCAGAATTTTCGAGGTGCCTGTGTTTGAGGGCCTGTATCTTTTGTTCTTCCGACAGGAGCCTAGCCATGTTATATATCAGTAGAAAGCCCATCACTTGGGCTACAATAATTTACCAAACATAGCCCTTGGTCCCGCCACGAAATTTTAAATTTGGCGGGAAATTCAAAATTTTCAAAATTTTTTTTCATATAAATCTCCCATAGCCGGTTTTCGGCGTTCCAAGCCGTTTCCGACCGAGATTTTTGGCCCTATAGGGTTTTCGACCACGCTGAACACGATTCTGATGTCTGTTTTGGCATTCAGCATACTGTAGTACCAGTTTCTGGCGTTCTGCCCACTTTGGCTTCTTTGGGGATTTTCGCCCGAAATTTTACACCCTAGGGGGTTTTCGAGCGTGCTGAAATTAAATCTGAGATCTGTTTTCACGAAAAGCGCCAAAATTTGGCGTTATTCTGGCGTTCTGCCCAAAAAGCCAAAGATGAATCCTCGATTATTAGCGATTTCCATCTTTGGCGTTTTTGGGCAGAACGCCAGAATAATGCCAAATTTTGGCGCTTTTCGTGAAAACAGATCTCAGATTTGATTTCAGCACACTCGAAAACCGTCAGAATCGTGTTCAGCGTGGTCGAAAACCCTATAGGGCCAAAAATCTCGTTCGGAAACTGCTTGGAACGCCGAAAACCGGCTATGGGAGATTTATATGAAAAAAATTTTGAAAATTTTGAATTTCCCGCCAAATTTAAAATTTCGTGGCGGGACCAAGGGATGTATTTGGTAAATTATGGTAGCCTGAATGATGGGCTTTCTATTGATATATAACATGGCTAGGCTCCTGTCGGAAGAACAAAAGATACAGGCCCTCAAACACAGGCACCTCGAAAATTCTGGCGAAAAAAGTGATTTTCGAAAAAAGCCCCTTTGGGGTCAAAGAGTACTTTTTTCAACTTTCTTTTTTTATTATTAATCAGCAAAAAATTCTATACAAAATAAGCCGTTTGGTACGTTCGGCCATGGAAGTGTTAAAGGTTTATGAGTGCTGACGGTTCCGAGTTTCACAACAACCAAAAGGATGTTGTCTCTGTTCGTTGTCTCTATCTTCTCTGTATTTACTGCCTTTTCCTTGGAGATGGATGGCAGGAAACAGCGCGGGTTTCATTTTGATGTCTAACCAAATGAAATGAGTATGTGGACTTGCCTATGTGTGCATAGCCGAAGACAGAGTATAATAATCAAATTGGTTTCACTGCATCGCTTTTGGACTGCACCTAAACCTAGTTTGTTATCGCGCCTAAACGGCATTTGAAAAATCATTTGATCATCAAATGCGTATTTCGAAATATAGAATAACAATCCGTCTGTTTGGTTTGTCGGTTTGCCCGCATTTCATTAAATTTTGCCTTAAATAAGTAATAACAATCTATTTCGAAAGAAAACCGAAAACATTAAAGCGTTATACAGTTTTTATATAGAGGACGGTCATTTTCTGTTAGCATTGACTATTTTATGCAAACGATATTTATAACTAGGGTGCGGATTTCCCGGACATGTCCGGGAATGTCCGGAAATGTCCGATTTTGCGACTTCTATCAAAATTTTCGGACATGAAATCAATAGGGTCCCCCCTATTGATTTTTTTGGCAAAAATTTTTTTCCGAAAATGATTTTTCAAACCATAGGGTCCCCCCTATTGATTTTTTTGGCAAAAATTTTTTTCCGAAAATGATTTTTCATACCATTTTCCCCCCATGGTTTTTTAGCAAAAAATTTTTTTTTAGAATTTTTTGCCAAAAAACCATGGGGGACCCTATGGTTTGAAAAATCATTTTCGGAAAAAAATTTTTGCCAAAAAATCAATAGGGTCCCCCCTATTGATTTAGCAATTTTACTTGTCCGAAAATGTCCGATTTTGTGTTCGAAAATGGCTTTTTTCATGTCCGGAAATGTGTCCGAAAATGGCATTTTTCATGTCCGGAAAATCCGCACCCTATTTATAACATTCATACAGTTTTTATATAGAGGACGGTCATTTTCTGTTAGCATTGACTATTTTATGCAAACTATATTTATAACATTTTGCTTTCGTATTGGAATTAAATTATTGATCTTAACTGGTTTCGATTACATATTTGCTGAGTGACTTTCAGATCAGGGTTGCTCCGAGTCACTCGAAATACGACTTTTTTGGTGACCCGAAACTCGTACTCGAACTTTTCGGCGACTTGGCGCAACCCGTACAGATCGCTCCTTTTAATTTTTTTTTGTTTTATATTGCCTCCAACGTCATTATGTTACCTGCAATTTTTTAGTTAGCTTTGGTTTTGTGTGATAAATATGTTATGAACGTTAAGTTTATTTCGGAAAAATTCGCAAGTCATACATGAAATTTGAAGGAGAGAACAGTGGAAGCAAAGAAAATGCACAGATTCGCCAGGCCGACTGAAAAGCAGGACGCAAAACTGGAGAACCAAGCTTGGGAAGAGCCAAAGGCGAAGAAAAGCCGATCGGACAACAGGTTGGTCTTTATGAAACGTTACCGGAAAAGTTAGCATTTTTAGCCTTCAATGGCATTTAAGTTTAAATTTTGTTTTATCAAAGCCAAAAATGACTGATACATGAATTATATTTGGGATATTTAATAACTTTAAAGTTGAAGTCTCTAGTTTTATCATAGGTACAAATTATTGCTTTGTGTTTTTCAATTTTTATATTGAGATCTAGGAATGCAGTTTGTGAACCATTGCTAGTTTTATTGAGTTTTAGAGTATTGCCGTAGATTTTTTTGGAGTGTTTTTCCAGATATTTGCTGTAGCTGAATATGTCGTCAATGTATCTGAATGATATTGACAATTCTCTTTTTAAATTTTTAAGTTTACATTGGGACATAAATTTAAATTCAAACGCTGTCAACGTGAGGTCTGCTAACAGTGGACTAGCGTTACCGCCTTGGGGTATCCCCTTGATTTGAAGAAAGTTGCATTTAGCAAATTGCACGTAACTTGTTTTGACTAGGAAAGATATTAATTGGTAAACTTCAAGCAGAGTATACTCGTTATACCTGTCGTAATGTTTGTCACTAAAGAAACTGGTATATTCATTACAAAGGATTGTATGTTTGTTATTGAAAGCTTTTCCAGTAAGAAACATGATGCTTTGGATTATGTCTTGATGAGGGAGTGAAGTGAACAAATTACTGAAATCCGCGCAAAATATTTCGTTTCGTTTGTTGTTTCTTTTTCTTCCATTTATAGCTCTATCTACTGTTGAGCTATTATTGATAGACCAGTAGTAATTATAACCAGAGTTTTCTTTAGTTCTATTTGAATAGTTTTGAATACAGTTTTTAACTGTTTCTAATATGTTAACGACGATGATTTTTTAAAGGGTTGGATACTGCTTTACTAGCACCAGCAATGTATCTAAATTTTATAGGATCTTTATGAAACTTTGGTATTGCAAAAATTAAAGGTATGTTAAGGTTAGACAAATTTGCCTTAATTTTTCTCTCGACATATAATTTACCATATTCTGGGAATATGTCTTGTGTTGTCTTATTGGATAGTTTTTACGTTTTTTTATATTGGATACTTTTTACCTTAGAGTCCTTTCCATTTGTGTAGGTTCCAAAAGAGGTTAGCTTATTCGATACGTTGCGTTTTTGCTTCTTGTTGACATCCTTATAGTAAGTTAAAGCTGTCCGGCGTAACCTGGGATTTGGCGTAACCTGGGATTTCTGGGAAGTGCATTCTTAGGGGTGCTTAATTTTAGACAGGTACCTAATTAGGGTAATTTTTAGCGGGGAATCCGAATTTGAGGTCAAAATTTAGCTAAAATGTAGACAAATTTAGACAAAATATAGCTAAATTAAAACCTAAAAGACCAAATGTAGGTGCATTCTTTATAGTGCTTATTTCGGGTATGCCCAAAAATTTTGCCAGTGCATTCTCTATAGTGCTTTTTTCTGTATGTCCAAACTTTTGCGCAGGTGCATTCTTTATAGTGCTTTTTCTGTATGTCCAAAATTTTGCACAGGTGCATTCTTTATAGTGCTTATTTCTGTATGTCCAAAATTTTGCGCAGGTGCATTCTTTATAGTGCTTATTTTTGTATGTCCAAAATTTTGCACAGGTGCATTCTTTATAGTGCTTATTTCTGTATGTCCAAAATTTTGCGCAGGTGCATTTTTTATAGTGCTTATTTCTGTATGTCCAAAATTTTGCACAGGGGGCATTCTTTATAGTGCTTATTTCTGTATGTCCAAAATTCCTGGCAGGTGCATTCTTTATAGTGCTTATTTCTGTATGTCCAAAATTTTGCACAGGTGCATTCTTTATAGTGCTTATTTCTGTATGTCCAAAATTTTGCGCAGGTGCATTCTTTATAGTGCTTATTTCTGTATGTCCAAAATTTTGCACAGGTGCATTCTTTATAGTGCTTATTTCTGTATGTCCAAAATTTTGCGCATTGCATTCTTTATAGTGCCTGCTTTTGGTGTCCGTGACGGTTTTCTCTGGAGGGGCATTCTATCCAGTGCTTAACACAAGTCAGTCAGAGCCACAAATTAGTCAGAGACACAAGTCAGTCAGAGACACAAATTAGTCAGAGACACAAGTCAGTCAGAGACACAAATTAGTCAGAGACACAAGTCATACAGAGACACAAATTAGTCAGAGACACAAGTCAGTCAGAGACACAAATTAGTCAGACGCACAAACCAGACAGAAGGAGCGGCCGAAGGCCGCTACTGTCGACCTCACTCTGACCATATCTTGCCCATAAATATTGCGAGGCGCAACCCAATCTGGCGCAACCCAATCTGACCGCTGATGGCGCTGGGCATACTGATACAGACGAGGGCATACTGATGGCGGTGCGCGAAGCGATGACGAACCCAATCTCCCGCTGTGCACGCTAACCGCTTCCTAGCGAAGTGAGGGCCGCGAAGCGGCCCCACTTCGCTAGTCTTCATTAGTCTGAGGCGGCACATCCGTAATGTCGCTGTTTAAGTGAGTCGACATGTCTCGCGAGCTGTCAATTCCGTAGAGTAGAAAAATATGAATATACCTGAATAAAAAATATTATGTGTTTTAATGATAAATTTGGTTAAAGCATTCAGGTTACATAAAATACACAGTTTGTTAAACAACAAATATTATTTATCTACAAATTAATTATTATTGTACGAGTAAAATAGTATGACAGTGACGATACGTGTTGTATTCATATGAATGTTTGAAGAAATGATTCATTTTGTGAAACTATAAAAATAATAAGATAAGAGATTTTGGAATTCGTTTTGAGACAAATATGTTTTGAATTTGAAAGGAGTTTTATGGTTAGTTTAATGACAATGTAGTATTTTTAGAAATGTGTTATTGCAGTTTTTAGCAATAACTGGTTAGAGTGGTAGGATAGAATTATTTGAAAAAATTATTTGCCCTGAAGGACTGTAGTAATTTAATAGTATCGTTGTTAATTAAGTTAAGCATATGTTTTTTGTTAATTATAATACGATTTATTTGTTTAATAAGTGTCTCTTCAGGGCATCCGTTATTGATTGGAATATGGATCTCCATATGTATCATCGGTACATATTATTGCTTTGTGTTTTTCAATTTTTATATTGAGATCTAGGAATGCAGTTTGTGAACCATTGCTAGTTTTATTGAGTAATCATATATCATTTGAAACCATCTGTAAAATATCTTAGCAGTGGAATTGTTTTGATCAAAGATTGACCAAATTCTTTCATAGAAAATGACAATTTTGTTCCTTTCGGACGGTCTATCTCGTAAATAAATTCAGGAATCTGGTTAGGTCTGCAAATGTTAGTGCTAAATTTAATTCATCGCGAGTTACGTTGACTACTTTGACTGATTTTGTTCTTAGTTTTTTATATAAATTCCTTATCTGTCACTATATTTAAGACAGATATAAATATGAGCAAAACACTGTGAAACTATCATTCCAATTTTCTCGATCAAGAAATAAAAGTTATATCTGCTACTGACTATTGTTTTGTAATTTTGTAAATATATTAGCCAAACTATGAGTAAGGTCCTTCTTTTTAACTATCATTCTCTTTCTATTTTACAGCCCTAATATGAAGAAAATTCTTCCAAGTACAAATATCATTATAAAATATAATTATAAAACATATACTGCGATATTGTTACATTTTACAAGATCATATATCTATTATATCTAGATATGCGATTGGGCAGACTTGAAATCGCGGATGGAGGACGGTCAGCACAATTGTGGGCTACTGTGAGCTTTGCACTGAAAATTTATTTGGGTGACTCTTTCGACGAATCTGTATCAGCTGATGACATCCGTGAGGGCAATAATTTTATTGGTTGGTTAGTTTTCAGGATATTCGGTTTGTACAAATTAACTAGACCATATATTTTACAGAAATCCTTTATCAAAACGGCGTTGACTTACGAGTGGATCTAGCAGAGGAGAATCTTCTAGACGTGTATAGATTTCGCTGGCAAAGACCTCCAGCACAAACAAGTGTGTATTATTTGAAGGTAAAATTTTTATAAACAGAATTAGAGCATATTTAGTAACCATTTCATTTTCTAGGATACTTTTGCATTTAATAGTGAAGGAAAAGCCTTAGGACCAAAATGGTATCTATTTCTTAACATTCTCTCTCATATTCTTCATTCTTCTTGTCTTCATGTTAAGGTATGGCGGTGCTAATCAAAAACAACAAATGTGGCCTTTAGATCCGGTAAATAACACATACGATTTTACTCCATACGTCGCTTATGACGTGTTTCAGGTGGGGATTTCTTTTTCCGAATCAGTATGTAGAATGTTAGAAAAATGCAAAGTATGTTTTAGAAACCAGCAAGTGGTCAGGAACGATATTGGCTATGTTCTGAAGTATGCACTTATTTTGATTCTCTTTAAAAATTGAACTTTTCAAGTATCGTTTATATTAAACTTGAGCTCACTTAAATGTAGTTAAACTATAAGATTTACATTGTAAGTAATTCGTTGCATAAAAATTACATAGGATATAAAATAAACCTATCATCACTAGAATGATGAACACCTGGATAAGGGTTTTAGCGCATAGCAATCACCGTTCCCCCTTACGTTCCACTTTGGACTATGCTCAACAATGGATATCTATCGGTGCAGGCTCAAGATGACAGTCCGCCTTATTCCGGCTTTTCGGTACTTAACAAATGTACAACTGATTTTAGCAATAATTATATAAATCTTTTAGTCGCGTCCTCCAGGATTGACGTTCCTAGAATATGAAATTGCAATTGACAAAGAGAATCCCACAAAACAGAGCAAATCATTTAAAGAATTTTACTCAAGGACCTTCTCTAAGTATTTGAAAGCCCCAACAGGTGACAATGTTAACCCTTCATTGCCCAGTGTTCCAAATTTGGAACAATACCGATTTGCTGATTTCACAAAAAGAAAGAAACGAATGAGTGTTTATTACACAAAGACAGCTCATTTAAAATAAAGCTAATGGTTGCGCAGACATTCTGGCTTTTGTTTATGGCTCCGGCAATGAAGGGTTAAATATATTCAATACATAATTGTATGTTTTCAGCTATACCTGATCAGCAGATGATAGAAAAACCTATATGGTCGACTTGGGCTCAATTTTCGCTGTATGTCACCCAGGAAGATATATTGAAGTACAGCGAATTCATCCAAAAGTACGACTTTCCGATTTCACAGTTGGAATTAGACGACAAATGGGCTACTCATTACGGAGACTACGAGGTTTCTAAGCTTATCATGTTTAGGATTCGATATTTTTACACAAGTGTTAATTATATATTTTTGTAAAGATTTAGTTTTACTTAGACACAGTTTAGTCTGTATGATGTTTAGTCATACATATATAATCATCTGTATTTCTGTGGTATTTGAAAATTTAATCTTGCCTGAAATTGAGGCAAAACAAGTGTCCTAGATAAAATTTGATTAAAAATCAATGTTGTTCACAGCATATGTATTGATATATTTCTATTTTTACCGTATAACATTTAGTTTGACACAAAGAAGTTTCCCGATTTCTCTGGGATGATGGCAACATTGAAGAAGGTAACCATATTCTTCACAACTGTTGATATCTTGCAAATGTCTTCACACAACTTACGAATTTAGAAAGGAATTCGACTAACCATTTGGGTTCACCCCTTCATTTCATTGGACTCGAATTATGCGGCAAATAAAAGTTTATACAAATATTTCGTACAAAATGGGAGCGGTATGCCTGGCGAGGTAAAGTGGTGGAACGGTGAGTTACTATTTCCGATCAATGAATGAAAGTGACAAAACTGTGCAAAACAAAACTAAGTTAAAATTATATAAACATGTGGCAACATATTGATTTGTGTTTCTAGGAATAGCATATGCTGTCGATTTTACTAATCCAGAAGCTGCTAATTGGTTCGCTGCTGAATTGGAGAAATTCAAAAGCAAGGTGTCTACTTTTAGCTTTAACCATAATGATTTTCCATTTACAGTACGGAATATTCTCATTCAAATTTGATGGTGGTGAGGTTAATTATCTCCCAAATGACTTTCGCTTGTTAAATGGAATCGGGCCTATGGACTATACCAGCGCATATGCGAGACTGACCGCAAGATTTGGGAGTGCTGTCGAGAACCGCGTTGGCAGCAGAACTCAGGACGCTTCTGTGTTTTTGCGAACAATAGATCGTGATTCTAAATGGTGCGTTATTTTATTATCGGATAATTAAAGAACATGTCTTTAAAATGCATTCGACTACTTGATTCTTAAACATTACATGTATTACGACCAGAATTAACTGAAAAATTAACCATCGGAAATAATCATTGCTGCACTATAATTCAACAAATTCAGCAAGTCTAAAGTCAGACTCTTTGCTTAGAACAAAGAATGGGCCTATGTCACTACCGTGAAATCGTGAAATTTTTCTAAGCGAAAGAATCAATTTTGGACATGATGGTCATAAATGTTGTTATAAATGATGATTTATCCAAACTCAACTTTTCATGAGGATTCCGACACAGAAAGAAACAATTCTGCAAAACTGCAATGGAGAAGAGACAGTCATTTTTGCTAAAAGAAATTTCACAATTGCACGTTAGTGGCATATGTCCCTGATGAATTATTCGATTGGCAAAATTCGATGGCGTAATTTTAGTGCAGAAATAATGATTTCCGATGATTTGTTTTAAAGTCAATATATTATAGGGACAAAGTGGGTTTACAAACTCTGATTCCAAGCATTTTGCAATCATCATTGCATGGATATTTCTGGGGCTTGCCTGACATGATCGGAGGAAATGGTATCTACGATTCGGTAAATCGAAAACCTGGGAAGCCTCCGAAGGAATTATTCATTAGGTGGACTCAGGTAAGATGGATTTATATCTTTATGAATAAAAATATAAAACGCTTCCATTTTTAGGCAAATGCTTTCTTACTCGCGCTTCAGTTCTCCTTCGCTCCATGGGACTACGACAATGAGACGGTTCAAATAGTTAAAGATACCTTGATATTGCGCCAAAAATGGTCTGCGTATATAGTTGAACAGTGCCATCAATCCGTGAAAGACAAAGTACCAGTCATCCGGTCAGTTGTATTATAAAAACAAATATAAAATTACCATTGTATTTTGGAAGGTTATTTTATTAAGATGCATGAATTTGAGTTTAAAAAGCAAAATTGCTTATATAATTTTCGTTAATGCCCAACTACAAGTTAAGACCTATGTGGTGGATAAGCGACATGCCGGAAGCCTTTAGTTGCGCGGATCAGTTTCTGGTGGGCGATGGACTTTTGGTAGTGTCAATGAACCTGTGATTATATTTTTATTAATTATTTAGGTAGCACCAGTGATGGTCGAGGGTGCCACTGGTCGAACTGTTTTTCTTCCGGAAGGCAAATGGCGTGAAGTAAATACTGGCCTCGAATACTATGGACCGAATACCGTTCGAATTGATGTAGGTTCTAGCGAACATGAGAATTATGCAAAATTTCTATTTTGAATGATAATCATGTACATTCCAAAGCAATGCAGAATTTTCTTTACTCGCGCACAACAGCATAAATTCTAGCTGATAAATTAATTTCTCAAATTTCTATATTTAATAACTCATTTTCAGGCACCTATCAATAGACTTCCATTATTCGAACGAATTTAAACTGTCGTCACCTTTTCCGGCAAAGGTCTGACCAATGTCATTATCACAAGTCCCTTAACGCAATTAGTAGAACTGGATCAGAATTTCTAAAGCTTCTTTTCAACAAAATCTAAACTAATAAAATAATTTTATATATGACATCCGTATTACTGTAACTATGGTATAAATAAATGTGATAAGCAATTCCAACGTCAACAATGGCATTCACCAAAATCGGGTACGGGACAGTTCATCACATGGACAATTCATCACCTGGGACAATTCATCACCTGGCACAGTTCATCACCTGGGACAATTCACTCTAGCTAAAAAATGATGTCAAATTCGAATTAAGACTTTTATCTACAAGCCGAATTATGAACAAAATTAAGATTTTTATCTACATAATTAATATTTGCCCGTTTTCCTACCCGATGACACTCCATAATCTAATCCCGGAAAACGACTTTTGATGTTTTAAAGGGCCAATCCATCGAAAGTGAGCGATTACAAAGAAATAAATGTTCTCCCAAACTTCATCTTATCTCATCAAAATATCATGACACCCTGTCAAAAATATTAAATACAGCACTTCAATATCAAATCATAATTTAAATATGCTTGAGATTTTCAATGGAACGCTCTATCTGCGAGCCCTGCACATCAAATGCGGCCAGGCGCCATCTTTCAAAGATGGCGGCTGGCTGGCTTCTGCAAGGCGGCTGCGAAAATAAAAGAAGGGAAAGTGAGTGTTTTATTTGTAGCTAGTGTGCGGCGCACGCTCTCTTTGTCTGTCGTCTCTTCCCTTTCTCTTCGTTGGACACGAAGAGATCTGCGGTAGCGCCAAAACTACAGTAGCGTTGTGGGAGCGTTGTGAGACACAATCAGCGTTTGGCGATCGCAGATAGAGCGTTCCATTGAAAATCTCAAGCATAAATCATAATATTTCCAGTGTTGTGT
The DNA here is from genome assembly GCA_022814885.1 of Ditylenchus destructor. Lineage (NCBI taxonomy): Eukaryota > Metazoa > Nematoda > Chromadorea > Rhabditida > Anguinidae > Ditylenchus > Ditylenchus destructor. The sequence goes on from JAKKPZ010000227.1 coordinate 83,186, forward strand.
TGCATGCATTGTTCGCTTCTTTTTATTCCTCTTAAATATACAGTTACTTTGAATTTTGTTATTAGAACCTTAGTAAAAAGTCGGTTTAGTGTCAAAGTGCAATATTTTACTCTTAAATATTTTTGAAATTTTTATATATTTTATGAATTCGTTTAGTCTTTTCTATACACACATCTGTTTGTTAAAAATTTCGATTCAATTTATTTGCAAAATCCAATGACAAAAATTTGCTGACCGCTTGACCTATAAGATTTAGGCAATTTTGACAATTTCATGTACTTTATCAGAAAATTTTCGGTGCTGTTATTTATCTTTTATTTATAGATATTTACTTGTTTTTTACGTCTAGGGTGAGGGTTGAATAATTTACGTCCAAGGACCGAAAAAACAGGGAACACGGTATATTCTTTTTAGAAAATGAATCTCGAATGTCACGTGTGTACCAAAAACAAAATTGCAACTTCTTTCCACAGTCTTGATTACCTTCGAGCTCACTTATTCAGCATTCATCACGATGGGCCTTCGGATGTGTTTCAATTTGTGTGTCACAAGTGCGAGTTCAAGTTTGGGACTGAGTGTAGCCTCTTGAGACACGAAGAAACATGTAACCCGGAATCACGAAGCACTGAGGTAATTCTTAAATTACAAACTTTTCTATGCGATGAATGATCTCCTTCCACTCTTTTAATAGGATACTTAATTTCTAGTACTAACTAGTGTTTAGGATATGGCGAAAATACGTTACAAGCTTCAAATGTATGAACTGATCGAAAAATCGCTGAAATACAATATGACTAAAAATCAGACCTCTAGTGTGCCACCTGCCAATCCATCCAATGCTGAGACATCAGAAACCCGAGAAGCCTTGCAAAGCCGGACTGAATCGTCGGGTAAGAAAAGAATCAAAACCGAGTTACCTGTATCCCTGAAAAATCCCATTTCAAATTCGCGTCAGGAAACTAGCGAGAAGAATGGAAGAGGTGAGAATACAAGAGCAGGACCGAGCTCAATTATAAATGAAACAACCAAAAAGTTTGGAAATTTAAGGACTGTTAAAGCGGAGACGCAAGGTAATTTTTATAATTGCTGCATTCTTTCCATATTATACGAGCCAAAAGTTTCATAGAATCGGAATATAGCCATGATATGAGTTAGGCAATTCCTGAATTTAACCTTCATTTAAGTGTCGCCTTTTTATCCAGCACTTACTGGATACTGGCTTGCTGCTAAATTGTATAAAAGGATATTCATTTATGCAGTACCTTCATATATCCGCCACCGTGAGCAAAGCATTGTAGAGGGTTGGATAGAACCATGTTTATCATTATTGAACTCCGATTCTATGAAACATTGAATCGGTAATACCGAAACAGTTATTGTGTTATTAAAATAAGTTTGTTTAAGTTTTTGGGCATTCTGGAACTTCTTTTCGGGTATAAAATTAAATTGAGAACGGAAATGGTTAATGTTCAAAACTGTTGGCTTTAAGCATGATTAACGCTCAATTCTAGATAAAAACTGCTCTACTCACTCTGCCACCAACACACAAGCAAATGTCAAGAATTTAGAGACTTCTGAATGGTCTATACTATCCTTCGAGTGGTCTTCAGATCTGATCTACCTTTCTGACGAAGAATATGTGACAGAAATAAAATCAGATCCGCCATTAATCCCTAAACGTAAGTCTGCAGGAAGAAAATCATTGCTCTCCGTCAACTCGAAATCCGACTTCGCAAATCTTTCGTCATCTGATTCCGAGAATGAAAAACCAGCGGCTCAGAAAGCGAATCGAAAGTCGAAAATTACTAAAGCAGCGACCAAGAATATCGAAACTTCTGCTCAAAGCTCAATTCGCAAAAATACCCAAATTGGATCGTTTGTCTTCTCGGATTCTTCGGACGGGTCGTTTATCGAGTTCAGAAAAGGTCATCCGCCATCAAAAACGATCGCTGCTTTACAAAATGATTGTGCACAGCTAGAGAATAATGTTAGTTCAACAGAGAACACGGAGGAAGCGCATTCGTCATCCAAATCGGGCGAGAATAAAAAACTTTCCAAACAAGTGATGTCGTTTGAAAAGTCGGCATCTGTAATATCAGGTAAAACAAGAAGAATTTCGAATGTGTAGAATTACAGGCACTTCTTGGGTTTAGGCCCCACCTGCGATTTTTCATGAAAGCTTTATAAGATTTTATATCAAATAGTTATATTATGCCTCCCAATATTCCCTGAAATGAAAATTTTCAAAAATCATTTGGCGGGAATTCAAATTTTTGTTTATCTAAAATGCCCGATTACTCAATAACAATCGCTGTTTTTGACCAAAAATGGCTGTTTTATGGCCATTTATTCTAGAGAAGGTGCCAAAATAAAGCTGAAAATCAATCTGGCTTTTTCGACAAATGTTTTGGAAAAATAAATTTTTTCGTGGAAATTCCGGACAAAATTGACCTACGACAATGCTGAAATTTACACGAAAAAAATATTTTTCCAACATTTTTGTGGAAAATGCCTATATAGGCAGAATTT